>MNCI01023742.1:106488-143309 GCA_015680685.1 Gnetum montanum | reverse complement strand
TAGTGTGAGAGTAACATTTCCACCCTAAGTGATAGGGATGCCACACGTGATACCGGCATCCACATCTACTCACTACATCCCATACATTCAAATGCATGAAGCCCCTTCTACCGCCGTAACCCAACAGGGGGTCCCTCCACAAAACGTAGCTGGACAACGGGCAGCGATGGGCCCTCAACCACAGCAACATCAACCTCCTCACTATAACATACCACCCCATATGGTTCAACTAGCCAATGTTCCCCTAGTACAGCCATAACCACAGCAACCACAGCCTTTCCCCTATCACGTGCCACAAGTACAACCCCCAGCCGCACAACTTTCAGCCTTTCAACCTACCGTACAACACTCCAACCCGTAAAATATAGCACAACCTCAAGCTGCCATGTTACCGAGTGCCCAAGATTAGGTAGACACTAAAACACTGATGCAAGAATTAACCGATGAGGTAAAGCACCTCAAAACAGCCACTGATGGAGAGCTGAAGGTAGTGGATTTCTACCACGATGATCCCATCAGCCCTTCCGTCCCGCCTCTAACTTTTCCCAAGGGCATCTCCTTACCAACACTAACCAAATACAACAGGGAGACAGACCCAAATGCACATCTCAAAACATTTAGGCTAGAATGCGCGCTACTCCAGGCATGGCCCCATGCCATTCTCTGAGTGTTCCCCATGTCCCTCGCAGGGAGGGCACTTGACTAGTATCGGGCCCTACCAAGGAATTCCATCTTCTCCTTGGAAGACTTATTACACTAGTTCGTGACTCGGTTCAAGTACAACTTGAAACCTGAGGCCACCCTAGACAGCCTCATACAGGTCAAGCAAGCACCGCTTGAACCTGTACAGAAATTTATTCAGAGGTGGAGCACCGCCCTTAACGAGTTTCATGAGCCAATCTCCCAGACCTACCTGCTTACTATTCTAAAAGGGGCCATTAACGATTTCTTTAAATCCAAGCTATACTACCTTAATGCGTGTAATCTTAACCAAGCATTTGTACAAATTAAAAACATAGAAGAAGCAGCCCAAAATAGCCATGACCCTACATACCTAGCCTTTAAGAATCAACACACCAAAAAAGATAAAGAGAAGGCTAAGGCAACTATAGCGGCGATAGCGGGGGCGCAACAACAAAACAAGCCTCTGGTAACCCCTACTAACTATAATATAACAACTCCCACAACCACGCAAGAATCATCATCGCAACAGAACCCAACAAACCGTACGTGAAATTTCGAGAGGAAAGAACCCTCTCAATACACGCCTCTGCCAATGAAGCCATCCCAACTCTTCGATCAACTCCTAAAGGATGGGCTAATGAAACATAAACAGTTATCCCCTGTGGCCATCCAGAGACACGATTGGTTCTGTCAACTCATATAGAACCCAAGCCTAGCAACATCGGATGAGCCTCCCATACCCAAAGGTTTTAGAATGGATCACTTTTGTGATTACCATCAACGCAATGTGCACGGTACGGATTACTGTTTCACCTTGAAGCAGGATATTCAGCGAATGATCGATGAAGGCCAAATCACTTTTGACGAGGCCAACTTGATCCAACCGCAGAATCAAGCCATGGAGGTGTATAAAGATCCCCTGAACACCAAAGAGGCGCCGTACGTCATCAATACAGTCTACTTCGATGACGATTCTGAGATACTCAACATCAACACCATCTACCCCGAGCATAAACAGGAAATACCTAGTAGGCCATTCGTAGTTCAGATTCCTCCCGCTATGTCCACGTTCGCGCCTCAAGCACCACGTGCCCCGCAGCAACCATACATCATCCGAGTACCCTCGTCCATACCCACATCCAACATCATGATGCATAAAAAATCATACGTAGTGCGTGTCCCTCCCGTCATTCCCTCAAATGCACCAACCCCTCATACTCAGCCTACCCCTTTCGTAGTCCGAGTACCACCCGCGGTCGCAACAGCGGAGGTCCAACCTCCACCAAAACCAACCCCGTATGTCGTTAGGATACCCGAAACTCCTAATGATTACCAAACCTCCACCTCATGAGCACAAGGAAAACCTAGCCCCTACGTCATTAGGGTCCCTGGCTAGCCTTCTAACCATTCACATCTGATGGTACAACCGCAACCCTGCCCAGTTCCATATGTGGTAAAAGTCCCAGGGCAACCCAAGGTGCCAAGACTAGTCCCACCTCCATGCCACACATGAGAACGCCTAGTAGATAGGCTTACACGGGAACGTGTGGAGAAGGAACGCCAACGGTTAGCCGTGGGGCCACCTAAGCCCACCCCGCTTAACTCCATACCTATGTCATCATCTAACAACCAACCGAACACAGGCAACGAAGGTGAATCATCTGAAAAACATGAACCATATAAAACGACAGTTTCAAACAAGAATGAAAAATTGATAAAACGTGAAATAAAACTGTTGGGTCCAATGGACCCAGTTATCGTCGATAAAAACGTCCCCAATAGTAGAGACTTTACAACGGCCTTGACACAAGTCACCCAAGCACTGAAACAAAAGAACACTTCACTAAGCTTGTATGACTTGGTTCTAACATCCCAAACACATCGGCAAGCTTTGGTAAGTATGTTAACGTCAATCCCGGTAAGTGAGGACCTGCCTCCAAATGAACCCTCCATTCATGCGGTGATGTACTCGCCTCACGGGACTACTCCTAAACCCTTAATCTTTCATGATGACAACATTAAGGTGGACAAGAAAACAGGGGAGATAACAACAGCCCCCATGTTCATAATGATACGTATAAACCAGTTCAAACTACATAGGGTCCACGTAGACAATGGAGCCGCAACAAACGTTGTACCATACCCCATCGTTGAACAATTGGGGCTCACTAAATTAATTAAACCAACTGCAACTGCATGTTTAAAGTCATTCAACGGGTCACGCGTAATGGTAAAAGGAAAAATAACCTTAGATTTCATAGCAAGAGACCAATTCCCTACATCTGCCGACTTCCTAGTAGTCGATGAGATGCCAGGATTAAACCTAATATTGGGAAGACCCTGGTTGGCCCAAATGAGAGCTGTCTCCTCCCCTGTACACCAGGAGATCCACCTGCCTTATGAAGGCGGTGAAATCATTATACATGGTGAAGCTGCTACACCTATTATCTCATCACACGTGGACATGGACCAAGGCCTGGAGGTCGAACTTGAAGAGCCTAAACAAAACGATAAAAATGAGCAACAACTGGTAAGCATGGGACAAGACCCATCTAAAATAGAAACGCCTGCATCTGACACTGTACATACAACCTCTCAAGTGGAAACTAACATAGAACTCATAACAAACGCCGAAACGTCTGAAAACACCAACCCAAAAGCCATTCCATCAGATGTCCCTTGGGCCGAGTTACCATTCAACGTAATCAGCGAAGGGGACGTTGAATATAGAATCATACCTGTTGACATATCGCCTAACATTAAAAAGAAGAAAATCAAAAAACTATTACAATAATATCAACACTCCTATTGCGAAACGACGTTAAACTACAACCAGTCCGAAACGACGTTAAACTACAACTCGTTCGAAATGACGCTAAACTACGATAAATCGAAAAACAAAAAAAATTATTATTCAACTACATTCCCTGTCCGAGATGATGCTAAACTATCATATCCACAAAGACATAAAACTAGCCACGATCAGCAATGATCGGTCGACCGAAAAATCTATCCGTTTCCTGATTACAATGGGGCCCAAAATGGCCATAAACTAGTACTTGGTTTTCATTTATCTTTTATAATTACATTTCCGCATTGCACTTAAAACAAAAAATGAACCAAAACATTTTACATTTCTATGTCGTGTTTACAGTTAAACACAAAATTAACAAAAAATTTCTTGCATGCAAGGTTGTGCAATTACAAATATCAACTATTTTCGTCCATCTCAAAATTTTTAAGTTACAATTCCCAAGTCAAAAAAAAACAACAAAAACTAAAAAAAAACACTAAACATCTGGGACAGGAGGGTCGTCCCCTTTAATTTCACCAGCATCAGGGGCCCCTGCTCCACTGGGGCCAGCTTCTTGGACATCATTGCCACCTTCATCCTGAAAATACCAAAAAGAAACAACCAATATAAGAATAAGCGAATGTTAAAATTTTAAACATTATTCAATAAATTAACTTCATAAAGACAAAACGCTTACCATAAGAAATCCCCCTAAGCTGAATTCCAGCCGACGAAGGATTTCTTCTTCTGAAACGCTGGCCCAATCTGTCCCATCAAGGCCTAAGTTGACGTCTGCCAAATTTTTTCCTTCGTCGATAGCTAACCAGGTAGGACGTTTCAGAGGGAACTCAACCACTGATACTTCCCCAGAAGTAGTTGTGATCACCCTTGTAGGTGACTCCATTTCCACAGTTGTATTTTGAGCAAAAGTATCAAAGGCAGAATGCAAACCCAAACCCTCCACAAACATCTCTAGTTGGGGCTTTTCAATAGACACCTCTTTTAACGACTTCTTGTAGTAATGTTTGTGATTTTTCTCATCCTAACCCCACTTACGAACCTTGGAAGCGAAGGCTTTCCAATCTTGATATTTAAGGTTTAGGAGATCAATTTGGGCTTTGCGCTCTGCCATTCTCCGAGTCATCNGTCACGTTCCACTGACAATTCAGAGACTTCCTTCTCTTTTGCCTGAATTTGCAGCCACAACTGCTCAACAGAACGCCTACAGGTCCATAACGACTTAGCGTTGTGCACAAAGCCTTCTGCAACTCCATCGTAAATAGGCCTTGGCACCTATTCCACTTCTGGGGAAAGTGTGGTTAAACTTTCTATGCTAATTCTTTCAGAGGGATCCCATCTCAATTTAGCGCCTACATGCGAAAAATACAAATGTTAGGACAATATAAACAAGATGTGAAGTTCCAAACCTCTAAATGATTTGTACCTATGTCAGGGTGGGCCTCCTGGATCCGTTCAACAACTTCCTCCACGATTCCAGCCACAAAATCCATCTTACTTGGCATTTCTGACCAAGTAAATGGCTCACGGGTACTAGATGAACTAACCTCTGCGGTCCTCTCAGGGGGAACCGTCTTCATGGGTACGTCCAACCGCACTATCCTAGTCTCGCTGCCTTCATCTGAACAAGATAAAAACACGAAAATAAAATACCATAGGATTGACAATTGATCAAGCAATTCAAAATGAAATAAAATGGAAAACATACCACGATCCTTGTCAGCCTCCGGGGGGTCGCCCAAATCCAGATCTCCCTTAAGGAAGCTGCGGAACATTTGGTTAACAGCATCCTGATCATCCAACGGTTCGGTTTCAGTGGTATTTTCCTTTAACTCCTTCATTCCTCCGCCCTGGCTCTTCTCTGTATGTTCCTCCTCGTTATTCTTCTTCATGTTGGTCTCCTCCTCCTCGGTGATAGTCTCTAAAGCCTGTTTCCTCACTGTTTTTAAAATTAAGCCAAAAATATCAATGACACATAAGTGATTGAAGTAAAATTTATAAACAAAATGAAAATGATAAAGCAATAAGCAGGCGAGGTTCGCTAACCAGGAATCTTGAAGCGTATGTGCTTCACGCGTGGATGGCTCACATCCGAGACTTCCTCAGTCATTCGTTCAGGCCTTTTTAGCTTTGACTTGGCTTGGCCAACAGTCTCCTTGATGACCTGTTCTGCCCTTCTAGCAATGTAGGGTACCTCGTCTGGCTCCAATCCTAAACTATCACGTGTGTGGATTGAAGTGTCAGATGATCCCCCTGTAGTAATAGAAATGGATTCATCAATGCCTTCAGGTGCATCTTGGGATTTAGCTGTCTCAAACAAGTGGTTGATCCACGGGCAAGATAGTTGACCCCAATCTCGCAGAACAAACTTGTTATCTGCACAAACTACCAAGAACTCGGCAAAACAACGAAGATAACCGATGAAGAATGCGAAGGTGAAATGGGATTGCGCCTCGACATTCAAACACAACCGCACTATCTCCTTGTGCATGCCTGACAACAAAAATCGTGCCCAGTTATATTGCATGCTCGTTTCCAAGATAGTTCGCATGACACGAACAACCTCAACCCC
This sequence comes from Gnetum montanum, assembly GCA_015680685.1. Lineage (NCBI taxonomy): Eukaryota > Viridiplantae > Streptophyta > Gnetopsida > Gnetales > Gnetaceae > Gnetum > Gnetum montanum. The sequence goes on along the minus strand of MNCI01023742.1, from coordinate 137,241 downwards.
AAGACACTTCACCTGGGAAAGAGTTTTAGGGAATACCCGTGCTCTGAACAAGGGATATAATTCGTTAACTTCCACAACTTTTGCCTTCCCTTGCATTGGGAATCCCTTGGCACCCTTGGCCACGCCTAGCCAATCTTCCAACTCACGAATCGTCTGGAGCTCTTTATGAGCTCTGTCTAATACTACATTTAAGCCATCTGCCGGTACGCCAAATAAGTTTGAAAAGAACTCGGGCGACAGATGAAAAACTACCTTGACATCCTTACTCCAGGTGCTATAGTATGAGACAGACTCATTAAAAGAATCCATGATTCCAATCATCTCCCCTATGGATACGTCAGGACTCGAGGTCATAAAATGCTCCATGAGGCTGGCATTATCCAGGAAATGAACGATAGATGGAGGAGCATGACTACGCAACCACTTCTGAGCCTTAGTCACCCTCCCAAACTTCATCGACAAGGTAGTCTCGGTTCGTCCAGTTGTCACCAGATCCCTACCAGAGGGCACATCAACTATAAAAACAATTTAAAATGGTCATATCAGCGCAACTCCAAACAGTTGGACAAACCCACTAACATATCTAGGAAATGTTACCACTTACCGTTAGTGGTGGATTTAGATGTGCTACCAAAGTCATGAGGAAAGACTGGCCCATTGTCTGACTAGTCTTCATGAAGCCACCCACGAGCTTTGCACATCGCGAATGCTCTGGAAAACTGCTTATGAAAATGGACGATCGCTCCCTTCGTTTAACCCAGTACGATTCCACGAAGGGTGGGGCCCATCATGAATGCCTCCAGGGCAGTGCGAGCAAGAGCTAGTCCCTCATCCTCAAAGTATTTCCCATTCGGGTTGACCTTAGGCCTGTAAACAAATATATGTCAAAACAAGAAACAAACACTAAACGGTGAAAGCGAACAATAAGCTTAAATGGTCCTACCTGTCCACTTGGTACATTGTGCCAGGAGGATTCTGGAACAATGTGTGCGCGCGGGCAGCTATGAACAGAGTATTGTTGAGGTAGTCTAACCCCCATGGCAATAATGCCCACATGCACATTAATGGGCATTTTGACCTGGGCCCGCGGGTAGAACCATCCTTGTTAACAAATGGCCCCTCGTCAATGTCTTCTATGAAGACCATGACACCCTCTGCAGCTCCCAACAGCATTGCCTCAAGTACGCTTCATGCAATCACCTTGCTAAAGTTCAACCAGATGGCCACCTCGAAATTGTCTAACAGGAAGGTCAGAAATTCACATGCGCCTTCCCTGAACCAAACCCTGTCGTCATCCACGGTTAGATCTGGGGGAGCCTCCTCAGCCTCAACGGGGCCAACCCATGTTAAGACCCCGACAAGCTCCACAATGAGGAGGAAGCGCTTACTGTCCCTGCAACTAATCACGACGTCACCATAAAACAGCCCAAAAAGTAAAAGTTTACATCATAAATCGACACTCAAAATCTAAAAAATTTTAACTGTTTACATTCAGCATATACGCCACGTAAACCAGCGTATACGTCGGCGAAATTGTTTACACTTAGCATGATACACTGCTTAACTCAGCGTATACGCTGTACACTAAGCATATACGCTGCCTAACTCAGCGTATACGCCAACAATGAACTGTTTTATGCTATCGCCCGAACCTTTCATGCTCAGCGTATACACCGAAGAAACCCTCAGCATATGCGCCCAAGTTCGCTTTCAGCGTAAGCAGTCTACATGAAAAGCAACTCTACACTGTAAAAACAACTGCACACCCACATCGTATATGCCGAACAAACCCTCGGCGTATACGCCATCACAGTAAATAGAATTTACGCTAATAGAACAAACAAATCACGCTGACAAAACTTCGCGCATAGACAACTCATGACACCGTGGCTTACGCTGACATAATCGTGCAGGAAAAATTCTTACGCTAATAAAACTGATTACGCCCTGATAGTTTACGCTAACCCGACAACCTACATTATAAAATTACACTCGGCGTATATGCCGAAAACCTTCTATGCCGAAAACCCTCTACGCTCGGTGTATACGTCAAGACTATCTACGCCGAAAAAGGGAAGCAAAAAATAATAATAATAGAGGCAGGGTTCAGAGCCTACCTGTGGGATGTCACAGGCCATGACGAGATCTTTGGCTTGGGCAGGCCCTGCAGCATGGCTTCAGTCTCCTCCGCAAAGGTCAAGTCGGGACCCTTCCTCCCCTGGTCCTCCACTTCTTTTCCCTTGCCCATCTCGGCCTCCTTTACGCTGATCGCACAAGTTTACGCTGAAGAACAGAACTGTCTATGCAGGCGCCTGAAATCCTACACTCCGCGTCTACGCTGGGGTTTAGTGTCAAGCGTCTACGCTAAGGGTTACACTTCAGCGTCTATGCTCACGAGCAAGTTTACGCTTATGCCAGGGCGTGATAGTTTACGCTTACGCTTTAACAGTTTACCCTCTGTCGCTTACGCTCACAATTCAAAGAAACAAATGAAACCCCCCTTCTTTATATAGCGCTCCGCTGACGCTGACGCCACCGTTTACACTGCCGTTTATGCCGTCGTTACTCCTTTTTGCCATTTTGTGTCCTTTTACTTATTTTTTGCTAAAATTTACCAGAAAAAATAATAAAAGTTATTAAAAAATAGAGGTTATTATGTCCTGGCTCCCCCGTGGACCCCATTTCACATATTTACGCTGAACATTCTAGTGTAAACTGCCATTAATACCCAGTAAGGCGTTAAACTCCCACTTAATGCCCGGTAAGGTGTTAAACTGCCACTTAAGGCCCGGTACGGCCTTAAACTACCATTAAGGCCCGGTATGGCCTTAAACTGCCACTTACGGCCTGGTATGGCCTTAAACTGCCATGTGTCCCAGTGTGACGGTAATCCACCATTATGCATGTACACATAGTTTAAAAGCACCAAAAGACACAGAATGATACCCCTTTGCTTATTCAGTTGTCTGTTTATTGGCAGGAGCAAGCTCAATGGATTGCCAGCATTTAACCGCATCATTAATCATTGACGGACCATACGGCAAAGTTACAAGAAACATTAACATAAATCTCATCAACTTAACTTAAGTTCACCAATAGACAACGCAGTCATAGCCTCAACACAGCAAATAACAGACGATTACAAAGGCATGACAAAGTTCCTTGACATAGAGGCAGAGAATATCACTGAAGACCCATTGGCCGAGACTCCCATTACCATGCCTAATGGGGAAATCAAAATTTTAAAATTAAGCACCTTATTACAACCGCCATTAGCCAAAAACATTGAGAACGTGCTTAGGGAAAATATGAAAGCATTCACTTGGTCCTATACGGACATGCCTAGGTTAGATCCCCGAATTGTCAAACACAACATTATTCTTGACCCAAAATTGAGACCAGTAAAACAAAAGGCACGAAAGGTTAAGCTCGAGGTGGCATTGGTAGTTCGCAATGAGATCACCAAGCTTTATCAAGCTGGTTTCATTCGGGCTATCGATTATGCCGAGTGGATGTCCAACATGGTAATTGTTCCGAAGAAGAACGGAAGCATTCGTTTGTGCATTGACTTCCGGGATTTAAACGTAGCAACCATAAAAGATGACTTTCCCCTACCCAGCATCGATCAACTCATTGACTCGACCTCCGGACATGCCTTACTATCTTTTATGGATGGTTTTTCAAGATATAATCAAATACGAATCAACCCGGAACATCAGCTTCGGACAACCTTTATGACACCATGGGGAACCTTTTGTTACACAATGATGCCCTTTGGTCTCAATAACGCTGGGGCCACGTATCAAAGAGCGATGACATTTATCTTTAGTGATTACATACTACACTCACTCAACGACTACGTGGATGACATTGTCGTTAAATCAAAAATGGAAGAACAACATGTACAAGATCTTGACTTAGTATTGAAACGTTGTTTGAAGTATGAACTAAGACTTAATCCAAAAAAGTGTGTCTTCAGCATCAAAACAGGCAAAATGCTCGGATTTATAGCCTCAGAGGTAGGAATATGGGTGGACCCCGATAAGGTTAAGGCCATAACAAACCTGAAACCACCAGGCAACCTTACCGAACTTCGAGGTCTACAAGGTAGATTGTAGTTTATTAGGCACTTCATAGAAAAACTGACGAAAAAACTAAAACCTATGAACCACCTGTTACGCAAAAACGTCCATTTTGAATGGACTCCACAGTGTCAAGAAGCATTCGACAACATTAAAATAGCACTTGCCTGACTACCTACGGTTTACCCGCCCAAAAACGATAAACCGTTTTACATCTACCTTGCAACTTCGGATTTGTCCATCGCATCTATGCTTTGCCAGAAACGAGACGACGGAACCAAAGTCCCTATATATTACTTGAGCCACGCATTAGTTGCCCATGAGAAAAAGTACAACGACATGGAGAAGTCATGTTTAGTTTTGGTCTTTTCTTTAAGAAAATGGCGACACTACCTCTTCCGTAACTAGGTTTACATAATTTGCAAGGACAATGTACTAAGAGCCATAACAGGGAATATTTACGAAATAAGTCAAATAGCCCGGTGGAAAGCCATGATAGCCGAGTTTGACTTGTACTACATAGCGCAGTCATCAGTTAAGGGTCAAGCCATAGCAAACCAAATGGCCACATCACCAACACGTGATCAAGCGGCTATAGAGCCAAAATTCCCGGATGAGAATATAAGTGTCATAGACACAGTGCCCAACAACTACGATGTCATCCTAAACTTTGACAGAGCATCCACCTCTCGAAGAGGAAGTGCAGCTGTAGTCATCACCTATCCCTCCGGGGAGATCCGACCCTTTGCCTATTGTTTCGACTTTCATTGTACGAACAACATAGCAAAGTATGAAGGTCTCCTTAGAGGTCTCACGGTAGCTTTGGCTTTAAACATCACACGGCTTGTAGTTAGAGGAGACTCGCAACTGGTCATAAACCAAGTCACAGACGTCTATACATGCAAAGCCTAGCACTTACAACTATACTGCGACTTGGCAAAATATCTAATGAGGTGATTCAAAAACATCGAGGTACAACACGTCTCCAGAAATGATAACACCATCGCAGACGCATTAGCCACGTTAGCATTAAACATATCACCAAACATGTTTCACATGTTACCAAGCTCCGTAATCAATTGTGCCAAACCGATAATCGATACTCCTGACACGTTTCCAATTGCATCTGTTAGTTCAACACACACAGTAGAATGGTACGATGACATAGAAGAATACCTTCTACGCAGCGAAACACCATGACATCTAACATATGCACAGAAAGACGCAGTGCGGAAACGTTCTAAGCAATATACCTTGGTAGGGGACACACTGTGTCATCGATCCTACGAAGGCATATTGCTAACATGTGTCAATAGTATCAATGCCCAAACCATTGTTGATCAGGTACATGAGGGACTATGCGGAGGACACATAGCACCAAAAGCCATGGCAACGAAAATCAAGCGCTTAGGCTACTATTGGCCGCACATGGAATACGACTGTCTCTCCAAAGTTAGAACATGCAATACTTGTCAAAAACACAGCAATCTAATACATGTCCCACCAAATTATTTGCATACAACGCAAATCACATGGCCCTTTCAAAAGTGGGGATTGGACCTTATCGGCCCAATAACACCCCCATCTTCTGCAGGGCATAGTTTCATCATAACCGCAACCAAATATTTGACAAAGTGGGTAGAAGTTGCTCCCCTTCGCAAAACCACATCTAAACATGTGTGCAATTTCATCCTCGAAAACATTGTAACCCGCTTTGGCATTCCCATGACAATCATCACTGATAACGGGCCACAATTTAGCAGTGCCAAGACCAAAACCTTTTGTGAAAATTTAGGGATCAAACACTTGTTTTCATCCCCTTACTATCCGCAGAGCAATGGACAAGCAGAAGCAACAAACAAGACGATTATTACAATACTTAAGAAAATGCTTACCCAAAGCAATAGGAAGTGGCACGAACAATTGGTGTACACATTGTGGGCATACCGTACTACGCACCGAACATCGACAGGTAAGACACCATACAGTCTTATTTACGGTTCAGAAGCTATTTTACCTTTGGAACTATAGGTACCATCTTTAAGGATTACACTTTCCAGACTCCTCGACGATGGGCAAAACAATGATCTACGCATCATCGACCTGGACTCAGTGGAAGAGTAATGCATACGTGCACTCGACCAAATCGAATGGTACCAAAAATAACAACGGCAACGACATCAACATAACATCAACAAGCGTCCTGTCAAAGAAGGTGACCTTGTGCTTAAAGCTGTTCAGGAACACCCAGACAAATTCTCAGCTAACTGGGAAGGGCCTTACTTGGTCATTAAAGCATTTGACAACGGAGCATTCAAGCTAGCCGATATGGAAGGAAACGAACTCGCCAATCCAACCAATCACTTGTTCCTGAAACCGTTCTACATTTGAGTACAAGCTCAGGTACGTGCAAATCCTGGGATCATGACTATAAACTTATACCACAACTCGTCCTAGAATCATGACGGTAAACTGATACCACAGAACAGTCCTGGGTTACGACTTAAAACTGACACCACAACTGTCCTGGCATCATGACAATAAACCGGTGCCCTACAGTGTCCGCAATGACGATAAACTAGCACCCATCCGGCATGACAGTAAACTGCCACCGTCACAACCATCAGAGTCTGCTAAGACTATAAACTAGCTTGCCTCTGCATGGTTCGCCAAGACTAGAAACTGGCAAAGTAACGTCCACCACGATGCTAAACCAGTAATGTCCAATGGGTTACAACATAAAACTAACCCATGATAGTCTGCTAAGACTATAAATTGGCACGTTCATCTCCGAATCTTCACTCCATAGCCACACTCATTCATCAGAATCACCACATCAGTCACCAGCACACAATCTTATCAACATCGCCACCATTCATACATAGTGCTCAGAATCCCCTCCAGTACTTTTGATTTGCAGCCATTCAAATCTAAGCTCGTTTATTCACCCAATGGTTTTCTTGTCTCCTTGGCGTTGTGTTTGCAGGATGACACCCTGAAGCTTTCGCACAAGAATGCACCTCATCGCAAGCAGCGAGATGGGACAATGTTCACAGCACACATGGCAGGACTAAATCAAACCGTTCACTAGTACATTCCCATTACTGATATATTCAATATCTATTTACCAACCTCCGATACACCGAATACATTCAAAACTTTGAGCACACTATTGCACACTACACCACGTTACAGCAGTTGCAACACATGGCCTGGCACCTGAGCATGAGTACAAGATCAATGCAAATCTCCAACAAAAAAAAAGAAAGCGAGACCCTTGGCACTTCCCATATAAGCCCCAGGCGGGAAGGCAGTTGTCTCGAAACCAAGCATTCATGTCCAAAATGGTCAAGAAGCATCCAGTTGCATGGCTTTGGCTATCTACCAACAGGCCCCCCCTAAAAATTAAACACGGGCCTTGTTCCTCCAAAGAATGTAACACATCCTCCCGTGGCTTTGGTCTTGCCAACAAGTTATCTTGAACACTAACCAAGAGCCTTGTTCCCCCAAAGGACGCACATCGCATGTCTGAACTCCGAGTCTGATAAACAATGGCTATTGACAAGGACCAGCATGCCGCACACCTAAGCATCCCACTTCCCAAGCGCAATCCCTTGGGAAGTCGCCAATCCCCACAATCTCTTTCCACCTACCAGCTACAAATTTCACTTTTTCGATCCCATGTACTACTGAACACGGTGTGATGACGTCTAGTCAGGTGGCAAAGAACAAAGTCTATATCAAGTTTCTTGTGGTGTTTTGCACTTCTTTGTCGATGCTTCTTGGGTCGATTCCTCCAAACCTCAACAAAGAGGGGGCAATGAAACACCACAAAATTTCGAGCTCGGTACTTCTCTAGCAAGAAGCAGGTCCCTGGGACCCATGGACAACCACAGCTACATTTGGTGTCACACATTGCAACTTTGGGGATCAAAACACTTAATTTTCACTAAGCATGCAATACCAACGTATACGCCCAGTGTCTACACCCAACACCCACAGCGTATACGCCCAGCGTAGACATCCGGCTTACATGCCCGACGTACATGCCTCACATGTACGCTCGGTGGGTACGACAAATGTTTACGCCCGACATGGAATCTCCAAAGACAAAAAGAAGATAGCACCGAAGAGCAAGAATTGAAGAAAGTCGACAACCATCAGCGTACACGCCCGGCGTATACGCCCAGCCATTGTTAGCGTATACGCTCAGCGTGTATGCCCAGCGTCCATAGCATCTCCACCCAAGTTCACACACGCCCACCACGTCCAGCGTATACGCCCAGCGTGTACACCGGCCTGATGTTGCGTATATTTCTAGCAGATGTAATATGTTGTATATTTGTAAATTGTATGCACCCGGTCAACGTGCCACGTGTCTCCTAACCCGAGTCTAGCGTAACAACCGGTATAAAAGCCCCGATTTTCCACTTTGCCCAAGTCGGTTGGCAAACATCCCAGAGCATACCAGAGACATTTACGCTATGCACTAGAGCTAAAACCCTCTTACGCTGGAAAGCCCTGTACGTCGTGCACACAGTCTCTACACTCTGCCTACCGTGCGAACTGGCCGAGTCAACCCTGCATCCACCGGGGCTTTTCGTCCGCCTTGTGTTCCATCACAACTGCGTTAGACCGGTGCACTGTACTTTGACTCTATAATACCATTGTTTACAGTTTACACTAATTTCTTACATGTGTTTCTGTTTACACTCGTTTACATTTACGCTCTGTTCACATATGTTACGTTGTTTACACTCTCGTTTACGTCCCTTACGCCATTTACGCATAACCCAGCGTATAGCACTTTGGCATACGTTCGGGGAAATCCTTGTCTAATCCGCGTGCGGACCACTCAAGGTACTCTACCTTCGTGAACTCTAGCTCGCCCTCAGGCTAAGGTAGGGTCTTCTGTGCTTGTCCTGCGATCCCACGGTCTTTGTTTCCTTCCAGCCGAAGACCGACGATTTTAGGCAGTACACTACCTAGCCCTAAAACGTTATAGGACTAACTACCAAAGCCCATCCTAAGCTGAAGGGTTTAGACCACTACGAGCACACCAAGCTACACCATGCTATTCTAAGAAAAACTTGTCTTTGTCTGTGCATGTACATGAACATCTGTCGCACTGCATTCCCTACACAACTATCACTTCACATACCCGAACAACCATCGTATTGAACCAACTTCATGACTTCCATCGAATGAAAATGAATCAAGACATGAATGAAATAATCGAATAGCATAGGACGCTAACCAAGAATCCACCACCTACCACAATGGAACCTCAAGGCTTTAACCACCCCTAGGCTATCAATATCTAGCATGGCTAGGGATACTGTTCTATGCCATCTACTAACCCAGTATCTGTAGGGTCTAGGATGGACCACCATCCTCTATTAGTGCTCACCCAGCATTGAGAGGCAAAAAAATCATGATGTACCAACTAATTCACCATAACATCTGTATTGATAAATCCAAAATCCAATGTTGCAATTCTAAGACCAAGTAACCAATTCATGAAGGCCTCAAGAGAACACATCTTTCCCATAGCCATAGTGCTCATAGAATTAAGTGAGGTCACCACCAACTACATCTTTATATCTGTACTACCTACAAGACCAAAAAAATAGCTTGGAAAGAAAGAAGTTAACAAGAACATGATTAGCACATCAGCCTCATATATAACCATCAAGCATGATCACATAGTAGAGAAATATCAATCTCATAGAGAGCAAGACCTAAATAACACGCATAGAGGTCAATCATGAAAAACATGAAGGGTCAATTAGATACACTCACACAAAAGAGTATATCATGAGGTACACTTAGAGAGAACTAAAACACTCTCAAAATTCAAACATTCACATCCAACAAACGTTCTTACCCACTAACTTCGGTTTCCACCAGGATCAAAATCTCAATAATTCATAAGAGGCATAGGTAATAGAGATGCATTATCTCAACTCAAAACATAAGGAGGGAGACAAAGGCCTAACTAATAATAAGTCTCAACAAGGATTAAAACCTCACTACAAAGAGCACATTAGAGAGGATGCATCCATAAGAAATACTTTCATCAAAAGAGGTGAGGTATCAACAAGAACAGACAATAAGATGACCTACTCTAGAAGGTCTTCGAATCAAAATATTGAAAGAAATGTCATGAATCAAATAAGTGATGCTACAGAACCAATGGCAACACAACCAACTTAACCAATAGAGCACAACACATGAAAGATCCACAACAAGGGCCATTATGCTTGAAGCACAAGGGGTTGTCAAAAATAAGGACCATAAACATTTAGCCTTGGGATGGCACAAATGTCCTCAAAATGCATCCTCAAAGATCCCAACAACAAATCTTCACACCACGTAGGGCACAAAGACTTGTGTTACGAATAATAGACATGGCGAAAGTGACACGCATGCAAACTTTGAAAACATAACCAAGGAAGACATGCCTACACAACTAGACAAACATACAATTGCAACCACAAGTATACAAAGTCTACTAGTGATAGTCTTGATCCACCCAGAACAAGGCTCAAGATGAGCACATGTTTTAAGGTGTTCTATCCTGAGGTACCTAGGAACCAACATGTCCTAACTTGTAATTTCCATTCTCACTATATCTAAAGTGACTAGGAGTGCAAGGATACTACATCCTACACAATTCAATCAATGCCATCATGATACATGTCAACTGGGTGGAGACCAAAGTGAAAACTAGGTCTAATTCATCCCAGATGAATCATTGGAGATAAGAGGTAAGGGCTCCTTGAGAAACATTAATTTATAAGTTACCAATAGAACCCTCCTATTCTATAGCAAGGTAAAACCACAACTAGTCCAACCACAAGTAAACCAATGGAAGATAACACCACAATGCAAGCGTATACATCCTCTAGGCGAACAACATACATTAGTTGCTTAAAATGCAACATTGGCCCCATAATGAAGAGCTTAAGAATCTTAATATAAGGCAACTCTTCAATTAACACATAAGGAATGATCCTATATCAACCAGATATCTATCCAAAAGGACCATAAATAGAAAAAGCTCAATTGTGTAACCCAACCAAAGGGCACATGCTTATCGCAACATGATTACAAAAACACTCTAATACCATGTGTAACAATGTTTTTCTAATGTTTTCTAGAACCCCAAGGAGTTCCTAAAGATCCAATGGATCTAGGGCAAAAGACCTAGGAAATATGCCTCTAATGAATAAGCAACACAACTTCTTAATATATGGGAATGCACCTCAAGGAGAATAACTGAACTCTAATCAAGGACTGAGCATATAGTACACAAGAAACCCTGTAGACATCATTGGAGGAAGGGTGATGATGCATTTACTATGGGGTGCCTCATCCACAAACTACTCACGATCTAGTACAAGGTTTGGCATGGCACTGCATTAAAACTATCCAATCCTAGCTACCTACATATCTATGATCACCATAGAATCTGGACCGTGTAGTTCTCCAAGTGAGGGTAGCATACAAATGACTTGAAAAGGGATGCAATAGAAGGAAGTCCTATTGTAGACTTGGTACTACCAAGCTAGAATGGATTTTGCAACACTTGAGTGCCACTCGAGGGCACCTCAGAGTGTTCCATGGTCCTCAAACTATGGGGCGGGCCCAAGAGAGCTACTATCCCAAGACATCTCTCACAATCCTCCCCCACACAAAATAAGTGAAGCTAGTTCATGTCTTCCTCTAATATTTGTATTATGTAATTTATCTCTTCTAGTAGCATTCAACATCCATTGAAGCATTTGCATTTCTACCACACTGATTTGTTGTTCATGCCTCTTTTGTACTATCTAATATGTAGCAACATATAAGATAGCAGGCCTAATTTTTGTTCTAAAAAATTTCTCTTTTAACTTTATTAGTATTATTTTATCATAATAAACACCACTAACCTGTCTCCATTTTCACCATCCTATTTCAATTCTATTTCTAATATGTTTAACAATTTCACTATATGATTGGAGCATTGATCCTAGGTACCAAAACTATTTATATTGAGGGAATTTTTTTGCCTTGAATAGTCACATCTATTTCACGACTATTTATGTTGTTATTAAAATTTCATACCATATATTCTCTCTTACTTTTTCTAATTTTTAAGCCTTTTGAATCTAGAACATGTTTCTAGTTCTTCTTTCTAGCAACAATATTTTCTTAAATTGTATCCACCAACACAATATCATTTATATATAACATACACAAAGGGATTTCATCTTAAATTTTATTTATTAATTCATTTATTATAATCACAAATAAGTAAGAGATAAGTGTAGCCCCTAAATATAGACTTAATGTTACTAGAAAATTAGATGTTATTCCATAAGATATTCTAATTTTAGTGACATCTCCTTCATACATGTCTTGAATTATTTTAATATATTTATCAAGGATGTTTTTTCCTCTATAAGGTCCACTAAATAATATCTTTAAGCACTCTACCATATACTTTTTTCAAGTCAATGAAGATCACATGTACATTTTTCCTATATTTTTTAAATTTCTCCATCAATTTTTATTTAAAAAAAATCCTCTAGAGTATATCTCCATGGCATAAATCAAAATTGATTTTTTGATACTATTGATTCAAGTCTAAGACACTACACTATGACTTTCTCCCAATGTGTCATAGTATGGCTACTTAGTGTCACATCCCCATTCCCAAATGATGTGGTTACTTAATGAAGATGGTGTCCTTTCATAACAAGTGTTATTGTTATCTTAACAAGACCCAAAAATGGTAGTTGTGATTAAGACCCAAAAGGGAATGTTGTAATAATGGACATGTTTCTTAAAGAACCTTTGGGGATTTAACCTAAGGCATTTATACCTAGGGTTAGAGGTCATGCTAGCATGGGAATGGTGGAGCCAGTGCAGGCAAGTCATGGGAATGGTGGAGCCAGTATAGGCAAGTCATGGGGTGGCAAAGCCGATATAGGCAAGTCATAGGAAGCTGGGTGAAGTGGGATAGGAAGGGGATAGGCCCACCCTTTTGGCCAAGTTATAGACCTAACTATGGTGGTAGTGTTGGATCGCCTCTAAGAGATAGATGCTAAAGGAAGAAAACCCCAAGAAACACTCTCAGAGAACGATCCAAATACAATCTTCCATATTAATAAAACATTCTTTTATTTTCTTTTCTACATTTTTCCTATTATTTCCTTTATACATAATGATAAATATTGCTTATATTTTGCATTTGGTATGTTTTCTTCATATGCATAATGTCTAATATATCGTATATTTGATGTTTTCCATAACATCCGAGGACAGGATGTCACAATTGCTATCAGGGAAAACCACGACCCAAGGACCATTCAAAACCATGGGCCAAACTTCAACATGAACTTGATGATGAACCTTGAAGCCACAACATATGAAAAGCCATTGATCATCACTGGATGTACCATATATTTGTGATGCAAGTTAGATGATACCTTTCCATTGACTTCACGAATAATGGATCAAGGCATCTAGATCTCAGCATCCAACAAAATTTCTTTCATGAATATCATTAACCAATAAATATTTTCTCACACCTCATCAAGCTTCATCAATTACAAAAGATGTTGGTAAGATAATGATATACTGGTCCAGGTAACTCTTACCCATTTTAATACTATAATTAATAGTTGATTAGGGTCATTGTTAAATTTCTTTCCAGGAAGTTAGTAACTATGACCTGATTCACGAATAATTGATCAAGGCATCTAGATCTCACCATCCAACAAAATTTCTTTCATGGATATCATTAACCAATAAATATTTTCTCACACCTCATCAAGCTTCATCAATTACAAAAGATGTTGGTAAGATAATGATATACTGGTCCAGGTAACTCTTACCCATTTTAACACTATAATTAATAGTTGATTAGGGTCATTGTTAAATTTCTTTCCAGAAAGCTAGTAACTATGACCTGAATTAATCTTATTTTATTGAAATTTACTATCCAAGTAATTTAGAATATTCCAAGTTTGGTCCTTTTAAATCTTGAAAATTTCAACTTCATTTTTGAACCCTAAAACTATGTCCAATGTGTAGTACTCGTCGAGATGATTTCAACGGTACAAATTTTGTCTCAATTGGACTTACAATTTGGGAGATATTGATGTTTAAATTTTCTCGTTATATGTACATTAAAATATTATTAAATTATTAATTTATTATTTTAGAAAAAAAAAGTCAAAATTTTAGCATCAGGAATAAACCTAGAATTGCCATTTATCTACTTTATCATCAACCGAACCATCATGTCAATTGAGGCAATAAAATAAATATAAAAAATTTTAAATATATTTTTTAAAAATAAAAATAAAAATTTTTAATTTTCTTCATATATTTTTTAGTTGCAATATATATATATAATAATTAAATATTAGTTGCGACATTATATTCTTCTTTTTTTTTCTTCATAGATTCCTCTTCAAGTGATTATTGGTAAGAAAAATAATATAAACGTTGCTTCGTAAATTTACAGCGCCATTTTATATGCTTAGAAAAAAATGTGTTAAGCTCAACTATTAAAAAACCAAGAATGGTATCTCAGTAAATATATCAAGGAGATACAATGTGGTTTGTTGGCCTATGGACGTAATACTGCATATTCTCATGCTAAATGTCACTTTAACGTCCATGTTCTTTGTCATGTTTCGGGGATGATGCAGGGTTTAGCTAAAAGTTACGTAAAAGGGACTTGTGCTGTCCAAGAAAAGTTTCATGGCTATGTGAGACTTTGGACAGAGCGATATAGTCATTCTTTAATTAAAATCAGACATCGATCATTTTGGTTTCTGTGATGATGTTAATTCTAACGCTATCAGGATTAGATCAAGCATCGATTATAAAAGGATGCATATTTATGGAATTGTCCAACCAACTGCCGATAGGGAATGTATCAGAAATTTTCCAAAAGCTGGTTGCACCGACTAGTTCTTGTTTTTTTCTTTTCTCAAGCAATTAACAATCATGAAGAGCCAAGCATAATAGCATATGCTTCAAGTAAGGTTGGGAGGAAGGAAGGATTGTGTCAAAAGAGACATGATCAACACATAAAACGGCCTTGAATCGGGCCATATCCTTATTATCTTCTTGATTAATTCTGCAAATTTGTCAATATCATCAAACAGCTCTAGTTTGTGGGGAAAAGCTATGGGGATTGCCTTGTGCCTAAGGACTTTCTTTGATAACAAACATTTTAATTTTAAATCGTAAGTTCGATTTGGTGGTTGCAAGGGCAAACTCTAAAGTCAGAATATGCCTATTTTTACGGAAACAACAAAAATACCGAAATAGGACAAGCTTAAAATTTTGATATTTATCTTCGGGAAAAGCAATTTCAAATAGCAGAAGCAAGAAGGAAAGCAGTCAGCTGCCCCCTATATTAGTTGGCATATATATTTTTGTGATACGATACAATAAGCGCTGCATTTGAGGGATCAACGGACAAGCTGCCGGCTCAACCACATTATTACCAAAATTACAACGGAACAGAGGTGAGGGAAAAAATGGCCAATAGGCGGCTAAGAATGGAGGCAGACCTTGTTAGCAAGGCCAACACATGGCAGCAGCAAGAGCAGCATAATATAAAATCATTTTGCCCTGATATTAGGGTTAACCCCGCTGCATTGTAGGATGCGCAGGCCCTGCAGGGGCTGCGCTACCCCTATTTTTGCTACCATCGCACACCATGTCTTACTTTACTACCTGCCATCATGACGAAAACCTTTGGCCAGTGCCACAACGTCCACGCCTACACAAACCCTTGCCTACCATTGAAACCCTTGTCATATTTTTAGCTGTTTGCCTAAGATACACCGCCCATCACTCACGCCTGCACAAACCCTTGCCTACCATTGAAACCCTTGTCATATTTTTAGCTGTTTGCCTAAGATACACCGCCCATCAATGCCTCCCATGTCGTCCATCACTGCCTCCGAGGTTGCCCATCAATGCCTCTAAGGCCACTGTGTGGACGTTGAAACAACACGTGACTGTGGCAACTAAATGGCAAATTCTCCCAAAAATTTAAAATTTATATCATCAATTAATGAGAAACCCGAATATTTGTTATTAAACTATTAGTTTAAATTAGCAACTTGGAAAAATAATTTTCAAATTTAAAATTTGGCATGGTGTATCAAGCATGCTTGCTTTGGAGTAAACTGGGATGGGTGACCTCTCCTGAGGTTTTGTTTTGTAGACAAGCCATAATTTTTTATTTTGGAAGCCTTTTTGGGGTGATTAAAAAGTTGTTTTCTATAGCTTCTAACCTTCCAAGCTCAATGGTGCAATCAAAAATTAGTTTTTACTCTTTGGTTGATATAGTGCCTCAAGTTGAATTTTCACACAACTCAAGCATACAATGTTCATTTTCAACATATAAATAGTCATTTCTAACATTTTTCACCGACTCAATGGTGAGGTTAGATTTATCATTTGGGCACCTTATAATTCAATGATACTATACATTTGACATTTTAAGCTTTAAGATTTACATATATTCTTAAGATTACTATGGCATGTTATCAAGGGGGGTAGAAAGGTTATAAAAAATAATATAGTTAAATATTACTAAAAATTAGGTAATGTAATTATATATTACTAAAATTAGATAATGTAGTTACAGATTACTAAAATTATATGATGTCATTAACTATTACTAAAATTAGATAATATAATTACAAAAATAGATAATATAGTTATTTAGTTGATGTAGTTAATTATTAGTTGATGTATTAGTTAATGAATAGCTGATGTATTAGTTGGAGAATTAGTTTAAGAGATAGAACAATCTTCAACCCTTAAAAAAAGGGTATATTAATCCATCTTGTAATCAAAACATAGGGCAAAATAACATGGAGACACAAAATCTTGTTTCAACAAGGAGTATGATACTCATGAAGAAAAATGATCTAGACAAAAATCTAATAATAAGAATGAAAGTTGCAACATACAACATGCTTGCAAGATCCCTAGTGAGTGAGAAACAATATCCACTATATCCATCATGGACCTTGGATTGGCACAAATATTAATACCCACATATCATAGCAGAATTAAAAGATTTGGATGCTAATGTCTTATGCTTACAAGAAGTCTTACCATGGGAATTTCTATATCTATTTCAACCATATTTGGAAAAGATGGGATACATAGATATTTTTAAGCAAAAAGGTTCTTATGGAAGTTTTTCTTTTGAGCTGTACAAATTAGCATATTCTAGAAATTCAACATGGATGGTTGTGCAATCTTTTATAAAGAAGCCAAGTTTAAATTTGTACAAAGATTTGAATGGAGTTTAGAAAATATTATTTTTGAAATTCTAGAACTTCAAGAGATGGGAAAAAAGAACAGTTAAGATTTCGGAAAAATCACACAACCCTAGCAATGATTCTAAAAGTTCATCTATTAGGAAGATGTGTATGCATGGTTAACACACATTTAATTGCCAAACCAACATGTTCAGATGTTAGACTTTGTCAAGGAATATACTTAATTAAACAAATAGAAGAATGTCTGAAGACGAAGTTATTCCTAAGTTGTACTGATCCAGTTTCATTTATTCTTTGTGGAGACTTCAATGCAAAAGTTGGAAGCAGTGTTTATCAATTTCTAAGATATGGATCTATAAAGGAATCTTTGGAAGATGAACTTGACTTGAAGAAGATGTTTCCATTAATTCAACATGCAATTCCATTAGCCAGTGCATATTCTGCTTATTTTGAATCTTCAGTAGATTAATTAGATTCTAGAATTTAAGAATAGATAATGTTGATGGATAGAACCTATTAGGAACCACAATTTACAAATTATTATGGAATAATTAATAAAGATGGGTCAACAACATTCTTCATTAAAACTTTGAATTATATTTGGTATGATACTCAATTCTTTAAAGTTACCAGGATACTAGAGTTGATTTCTAAAGAAGAAGTTGAGAAGAATCAAGATCAAGCCTTACCATAATGAACAAGACCATATGATCATATACCACTTATGGTAGAATTACAGTTACTTCCATCAGTTCATAAAGTTGATCAAGATCAAGAAAATAAGTAAGAAACAACTTCAAGATCAAAGGAGGAATCAAATTAGTAGAGCATAGGATCATGAAAGAAAGCATTAGAGCTGGAAGAAAGATAGAGAATGTGGATTTGTTCGAGGATGAACAAAACCTAAGGGGGGTAGATTGTCACATCCCCATTTCCAAATGATGTGGTTGCTTAATGAAGATGATTTTTTTTTCATAACAAGTGTTATTGTTATCTTAACAAGACCCAAAAAGGGTAGTTGTGATTAAGACCTAAAAAGGCATGTTGTAATAACGGACATGTCTCTTGAGGAACCTTTGGGGACTTGACCTAAGGCACATATACCTAGGGTTAGAGGTTGTGCTAGCATGGGAATGGCGAAGCCAATACAAGCATGTCATGGGAATGGTAGAGCTAGTATAAGCTAGTCATGGGTTGGTGGAGTTGGTATAGGCAAGTCACAAAAGGCCAGGTGAAGTAGGATAAGAAGGGGACTCGCGCACCCTTCTGGCCAGGGTATAGGCCTAACCATGGAGGTAGTGTTGGATTTCCTTTAAGGGATAGATGCTAAAGGAAGAAAACTCCAAGAAACACTCTCAGAGAACAATCTAGAAACACTCTTCCATATCAATAAAGCATTCTTTTATTTTCTTTTCTACATTTTTCTTATTATTTCCTTTATACATAATGCTAAATATTACTTATATTTTACATTTGGTATGTTTTTTTTGTACGCATAATGTCTAATATATCGTATATTTGACATTTTCCATGACATCTGAGGATGGGATGTCACACTTAGCTTGATCCTTGTATAGTTTGCACAATTTTTAACATCTCATTTAGTTCTATAAATGGGAACAACAAAGCTTTTTTCCTAATTGTTGGGACATTTCTCTTTCCTTCAAAATTTGTTAAATAATTGTGTCATCCAAAAAAATCTTGTATCTTTTAATGTTTTCTAAGCTTCTATAGGAACATTATTTGGTCTAATAGCTTTTTCATTTTTCATCTTTGATAAGGCTATCTTTACCTTAGAGAAGGAAAGTTCATTAACCAAACCAAAATTTTGTTCTTCTTCTTAGAAAATCTTCATTTAGTAATTCTTGAAAAAAAAAATTTCACCTATCCAAAATTTCATTGTCTCTTATGAAAATTATTTCATTTGTTTCCTTGATGTATTTGACATTAGCAATATTATTGCATTTCTTGTTCCTAATTGTTGTCAATTTACAAATAAATTTTTTTCCTTGTTCCTAATTTTTCATAAAAGCTATCGAAGACCTTATGTTTGGCTATGGCTACTACTAAAGTTTTCTCCTTCTTTACCATTTTGTATATTACCTTTTTTTCTTAGCTACTACTTTAATGCCATTCCTTCAAGCATCTTTTATTATTTTGGATAGCATTTTTTATGTCATCACTCCACCATCATGTCTCCTTTGGGATGCATTTTTTATCTTTTTTTTTTTTTTTACCAAAAATGCTCTTTCCAATTTTCTAAATGCAACTTTCCATTTGGCCCAAAATTAAGTTTGTAGAACAATCCTAATTCTAAATGCCTTCATGAAGTAATTGTGCTTTGAATAAGGTAATGTTATCTTCTTTCAAATTTCACCATTTTATGCATTCAGTCCCTTTTCTCATGCTTTCTTTAAGGCTTTGTATAGCAAAATCCTCAATAATTTGTTAATGCTAAGTTGCAAGGCACTCTTTAGGTATGATCTTGTAGTATTTGCACATGGTTGAGTCTCTCTTGTGTAGCAAAAAATAATCATTTATGTTGTATCCATGCCACTCTTGTATGTAATTAAATGTTTCATCCTCTTCTGAAATAAGTATTTTCTATTATAAGGTCTCATGTACTAGCAAATTACAGTAGTGAATCTTTCATATAATAGCACTTTCTAAATCCTTATCCTTCAACATGGCCATTAAAGTCTTTCAATATAAAAAGTAAAATATAATCATAGAAGATATAACAATGTTGTAACTAAGAAAAAATATATTAAGACATTTAAAGAATCATCAATTGGCTTCTTAAGACATTCTCAATCAATTAGATTTTTGGTCATAAATTATTCCATAATTATAAGTACGTAGGATTATATAACACTAATATTGAGTTTTAGAAACTATATTCATTATTATTATAAATTCTAAACTTAGTATACAAGTAATCTTTACATGCATATGACACCGCATAATTTGAACTTGCTTTGGAGATTCTTAAGAAAAAATAAAAATCTAATACAAACTACATGTGTAACCAAATAAGAATCACCAATAAGACACATAGATAATCAAAATAAAAAGGAAATCAATCTGCACGATTCACACTAGCCACCTGAAATATATATAGTCTTTATTAGTAAAATCACTACGAATACAAGAAATTTCTTTAGTAGTGAATATCTCATACAACTCATCAACTCCATTAGTATATGCTCTATGTGCATTCTTAGAAGCCCACCCCATCAATGCAACCACAGAGTCCAATGGTAGAGATGTCAATAACCTATTGGTCACAACTCTATCTACCATATGGAAGTCCATCTATGCTATTGCAATCATAGAGGCCAATTATTGATAACATCAAAATCATTCAAGGTCCATTGGTCACAACTCTGTGTGCCATGTGGTAGCCCATTGCAATTAACACAATCACAAAGATCAATGATAGGCAAATAATGTAATGAAATTTCCACCACTAGAAGAAATACTCAACAATACAAGAATACTTATAAGTAAGCTTCAACCAAAATCATATTTATAAATATTACATTAAATCAGTAATTACTTTTATGCCAAAGCATTAAAAAATTATCAACAACTAACTATGCTTGCCCATCTATTGAGTGTTCATAAAGAAGTGATATAATAATTAATTTGATCAACCTATTTCCAAGGCCTTCTTTCATAGAATAGGAAGGGGATTTTCCAAAGGAAAGTTTCCACTTAACTAAATTATCAATTTAATGATGTTTGTGTATTTTTATAGTAATCTCTTTTTAGGAGAAGATGATATTCATTATCATAATTTTTGTCAATCTCCTTTGCATTTTACCCTACAAAACATGTAGATGACATTAACAAATTAGCATGTAGAAAAGCTATAGATTTAAAAGGGTTATATGTTGAATTGCTTAAATGGGTAGGACTATCTATTCATACAAAAATTTGGAAAATAAAATGTTGTTATAATCAATGGAGTTGCTGAATAGTGGAATATTAGTAAAACAATGCTTCTTTATAGAGAAGTAAGAAATAATTTGAATAACTATTGTATGATAGTTTCAAGTAGTATCTTTACAGAGTTATTAGGTACTATTATCAAAAGAAGAATAAACAATTAGGCAGAAATAAATATAATTAGGATAACCTACGAAACATATTTTAGATAGATCCATTCTATTGTTAATCATTTTATCACTCTCAAATGCTACATCAAAATTACAAAAAAGGCTAGCAAAATATTATTTATTTGCTTTATAAATTTTATAAAAGCTTTTGATTTAGTGAGCTAGAAAATTTATGGCTACTACTAAATAATGTAGGTGTTCATGTAGAACTCATAGTAATGACTTAGAAGTTATATGAAGAAGCTATCATCAAGCTCATTAATAGTGAATCAAAAAATAATTGTAAATTTTGACACAAAATTAGGACAAATTAAGGTTGTATTTCATCTCCAACTCTCTTTGGTCTCTTTATTAATGAGTTGCATGATTGGATATCTAATGGACAATAAATACATGCTATGAAAATAGGTTTTCAAGTAGCTAACCTACTTCTTTATGCAAATGATGCTGATTTAATATCTAATTGTAGGAAAGGTATGTCTAAAATGGTGTAAAATGTAAAACAATTTTACATTTTTCATGTTTGCAAGTTATCTAAAGAAAACTAAATTGATAATAAGGGGTACAAGAAACACATAGTATAATTTTAAATTTGGTGATCAAAATTTACAAATTATGGACTCTTTTAAATACTTGATCTTCAAGATGTGAATAATTATAGATGTGATACATTCATTAAGGAAAGAATAGGTAAGGAATAAAAGTTGTTACTATAATTGAAAATAAATGTAAGACATTAGATGTTTGGGATTTGAATGTTAGCAGTCAAATCTTTCATATAGTAATTTATCCTATTGTATTATATGGATGCATTCTTTAGAGACCATGTCTTCATGTAAAAAATTGAAAGGCCATTGAAAGAGTATAGATGATATTTTTACTTAATAAATTAAAGGAAAAATTTTAAACACCTTCTTCCATGATTTTGTTAGAGTGTACTTTGCTCCTTCTAAAAGCAATGTTATTTTTTAGGTGATTGCTTATACTTAAAAATTGGTAAGTGATGAGCCGCGATATTGTGTACGTGATATTACATCCATGATATCGGATGCGATATCATGTACACGATATCACATTCGCGATACCATGTCCCATCTTATTATCTATAAATAAGAGGTGGCTTCCCTTGTTTTAGGCACTTATATTTAGACCCTTAGCTAAACTCTTGTAGTTTTACCATTCCAGAGTTAGAATAATTTCCATGTGCCCGCAGTAGGAGTCGTAAAGTGAATAGATCTTTATTCGAGCAAATTGTACCTAAGCACACATTTGTGTATAGTAATAAAGACAAACTTTCTAATAAACCTTGCAGCATATGGACTAAGCTAAATAGTAATTAATTATTATTAAATGATTAATTTCTTTCCTAGTTAATTGATCACTCTCAACCCTTGACTCTCCTAGTTAAGTGCACTTAGTACGACCACTTCGAGCATGTGTGTATCACTTGGTAACCCAGTAACGATTAGCGTTTGGTAATCCTAACAGTGTTGCACTGGTTCAAGATGTGTGCGGCAAGTGGGAATGGATATTGGTGTTAGGAATAATTAGAACATAGTTAGTGAATAGTTAATGAAAGTTAGTCACTTAGTTCTCTTCACCACCCCCTGTTAGCATAAGACATTAGAAAGATAAAAGATATAAAAATCATATACCTCAAGCTTACTTAACCATACAACCATGACAATACAAGTAAGTTTGGGAAGACAGCGATTGATTAACCTTAAGTGTTCCATTAACGTGCATAAGCACTTAGTCCTTGGAGTTTGACCAGATCATGTGTGAAACGCTTGTATTCGTATGATTGACTGTAGGGGTACCTTGCTACTCATCATTGGTGCCATTTTCGGGGACGGTGCTAGTTATCTAGATTAGTTATATCATACAAGGTTGGTGTACAAAAATTAACAATATATATTTTAGGAAGAAATCATTATAAAAATTCACATATAAATTCACACACAATTGCACAACCATGCCTCTCCTACAAGACTATGATAATGCCATACCTAGTGAGGAAATTCATTGGAGAACCAACGAATTATATGACAATGAAGATTGGAGTACGCAATCCAAAGTGGGGGTTTCTTATAAACATAAACAAAGGCAATATTGTCCCAACGCATGAAAGCATAACTTACCTAATGACAATGAACCCCTACTGGCCACTACAAACCTAATGCAAATAAAAGAGGCTGTTCAAATCTCCTGTAGGCATCGTAAAGAGAGTCGCATACCTAGGCTCGATTTAAACAACTTTACCAATTTCTCAGGAGGCTATGACTTAGATCCACAACAACATTTACAAGCCTTCTATGATGCCTATGCATGGACCAACATTGATAACGGTTGGCAAAATCTCAAGCTCTTTCCTATGACACTCATTGGCCAAGAAAAAGTATGGTATAGATCGTTAAAACCAAATTTAATAAGACGTTGGCCAACAATGGTAGAACTCTTTAATGAAAGATATCAAACCTATGCAGAGTGTCGACCTTGAGGAAACAAATCCAAGAGTGGAAAAAAGCACAACATGAACCCTTAGACATGGCCTTAGAAAGATATTATGCATTGTTAAATAACTATCTAGGCCATGAGTTCTCCGAAGAAAGGCTAATGTACCATATCATTGATGGGCTTCATGATGAAACAAGAGAGACCCTAGGAATGTATGCCTAAGGTCAACTATACAAACTATGAACCTATCAATTCCAAGATCTTATTAAGTAGGTAGCAAAAGAAGAAAGAGAAATGGCTAGATGGGAGAGTGTTGAAAAAAATCAACGAGACCAAAATCTCAACATAACAAAGGTCCATAATCATAAAAAGGAGAAATCAACCTATCTCAAGGAGGAAGAACCATCTTTGCCAGTACAACAATCATTAGATGAAATCAAGGCAAAGATCAATAAGATACTAGAATGGATGCATAAAAAGAATTGAGAATATATCAATATTCTTGGAGATAGAGTTTTGACAACCGGAGAATAAGGAAAAAATATCATTAGACATTCAGAAAGAAGGGATGAGGAAAATAAGAGCTCAACTACCGATCATACGTATGAATGCAACATTTTCCTATACGATCACCCCAAGGGCCAATGCCCAATCTAGTTACATTTATATGAGCATTGGGGAAGCATGTTATACCCAGAATTCGTACAGAGATACTGTGTTCAATCACAGTGGCAACAATCCAAGTCATGGGGGAATCCACCCCTAAATTAGAGACACCATTCATATCATCTGAATCCAAATGCTTATCTAGTCCAACATCCTATTTCCCCAGCTGGGTCAACATACTCTATCTCATCACATTATCATTCTCCTCAATACTATCAGCCCATGTCCTTAGCACAACCACTGCCTTGTGTACCTTACACTTCTTCTAAATTTCAACATTCTCATCCTTTTCCTCCTTCTACATCGCCACCAATTGTTCTTGAAGTGTCTACACCACAACAACAACCCACAAACGTTACTTGTGCTACTATTGCCAACTGCAGTGAGGGACCTCCTCAACATCAAATGTGTCCCTTCTTTAGACATGACTGTAGGAAGGGATAACACAGTTCTAAGGCCTCTACATCCTCCAAATCAGCACAAGTTTGACACTGTGGTGCATCCTTCTCTTCGAACCCAACGCCTCGTGTTACTTCATCAAGGCCACCAATTAACGCTCCAAAAACCATATGGCCCAATGAATATAGCCATGGAGAGTGACATCCTAATACTTGCATACCATCTTACGGTCTCAGGTATCATAGTGGTTCAACTCCTTACCAGGGAACCACATCATATAAATTTCCCTACTATGGTTACTATAATCAGGTGTGTGAATTCTAATGGGGTAAGTATGACCAAGTTTCGATATTTCCAACATGCAAGGATCCTCATCTTCCATTTATTAATCCTTTCCATGCTCAACCGTTTAGTTATGGGGGATATCCCTCATTCTAATAACAAGCAAAATTAATAAATATTTTTCATTCTCTTTAATTTTACAACTTTTTATTTTGCAACATCATTATACTTTCTCATTTCTATGTGTGACTGTTTGTTTTATTTTTGTTTTTTGTTTTTTGTTTTTGTTTTTGTCTTTGTTTGTTATTTTTCTTTTTGTTAGATTCGTCACCTAATAAGTGCTCATGATGGTGGTATGAACTATATTCTATTGATTGCTAATGTTTGGTTTTTACCTTTGAGTTATAATGTTGATACTAAGGTATGGTTCTTTTGATATAATAGGCAATGAGTCCACGTCATCCATGCATTAATAAATTTCTATGGTCTCTCTTGGCTTGGACATGTACAATTCCCTTCTTTAAATCATAGAACTATCAATGAATTGGTGACTAAGTATTTTTCAAACTAAGGAAGGACTCAAGGATTGAAAAGGATGTGACTTCAAGGGGATTTGATGCATTTGTGTTGGCCATGCTCTTGGGTTCTTGGATATTTTCTTCTTGATTTTTCTTTACCATTTCAACATTGCTCCATTATCAGGAAGCAGAGCTAATAAAAATAATAAGTCTTTGCATGGTGTAGTTCTCATGCAAAAATAAATAATAAATAAATAAAAAAGAGAGAAAAGTGAGAATTCAAAGCACATCCCTTAGACGAAATAATCATATGAGCTACAAGCATTGGTAATGGAACTAAATAAACATGTTCCCTCTAACTAAGGCCCTTTCTCTCTTTCTACTTTCTCCTTTTTTGTTTCGTCAGAATGGTGGTGACTTTTTGGCGGAAACATTCTTGTTACTTCAAGTGGATGGATTGGCCAAATATATTAATGCGAAGTCACTGAATGTGAATTTTTTGAGACTGGATTTGGAATGAGATCTACTAAGTCACATTAACCATTAATACATAAGGGGATATACACCACCTTGTTCTTGAGACTCCATTTCATTCTCTTCTTTCCATCATTCTTTCTCCATTTTCCACCTCATTGTCAGTTGTATCAATAGTCCATATTTTGGTTAACGCATTATTTTTTCATAAATTCTTATGGTTAATACTTTAACTCTTACTTCCAAATGACATTTCTAGAGCCTATGGACTCTTTGAATGTGGGACTACTAGGGCATTAAGGGCATGAGCCTACTTTGGGGAGGACCCACTAGCATTCTTATTTGGTGCATTAGTTAACTTCTTTCCCTTAAACATTTCCGTAATCAACATTTATTTTTTTTATTTCCACCTTTGACATCCATTTTATCGGCATTGCCATTGTTTCTTTTTTCCCATCTTTCTCATTCCTTATATTTTTCTATTCTATCGCTACCGGAGGTTCGCTCTTAGTCATGGGGGTCCTGGTCCAATTTTTTCAATTTTCTCCTTACCCCTACACCTTGGGTAGTCACCAGTGTTATATCTCTAGAATTTGTATTAGCCATATCACAACTCAACCAATGGATTGCACACCGAGGAAAGGTATTAACTGCATTGTGATTTATTTACCCTTGCTAATATGAGACTATGTTGTGTGTGCCGATGGCAATCATACAACAATGGACTGGAGCTGGAGGAAACACTTAAGATGGACTAGTGCTGGAACAGTTATGAAAACAAACAAGATCGATGGCACAGTTATGGATGGACAACGGAAGGTGCAATTTTGGCATCAGTAGCAACACATCTTCTTTTTCTTCTCTCTCTCTCTCTCCCTCTCTCTTCTTTCTCAGCTGCCAAATAAGGCCTGATGTCAAATGTGTATAGTGTTCACTCTTATGGTCATGAACACTAATATTGTCATATATTGTAATGATGATCCGTTCATGTGTCACCCCATTCACCATTAGTGTCATTCACATCAATAATCCCATACCTTCCCAATATTTTGTAAGGAACTCAAGAACGAGTTTTCATTCAATCATGGGGGTATGATGAGCCACGATATTGCATACATGATATCGTGTATGCAATATCACATACATGATATCACATCCACTATATCACATCCCATCTTATTATCTATAAATAAGAGGCCGTTTCCCTTGTTTTAGGAACTTAGACTTAGACCCTTAGCTAAACTCTCGTAGTTTTATCATTTCAGAGTTAGAATAATTTCCATGTGCCAGTAGTAGGAGTCTTAAAGTGAACAGATCTTTATTCGAGCAAATTGTACCTGAGAACACATGTGTGTACAACAATAAAGATGAACTTTCTAATAAACCTTGCAGCATATGGACTAAGCTAAATAGTAATTAATTATTATTAAATGTTTAATTGCTTTCCTAGTTAATTAGTCTCTCTCAACCCTTGACTCTCCTAGTTAAGTACACTCAGTACGACCGCTTCGAGCATGTGTAGCGCTTGGTAACCCAGTAACAATTAGTGTTTGGTAATCCTAATAGTGTTGCACTGGTTCAAGATGTGTGCGACAAGTGGGAATGGATATTGGTGTTAGGAATAATTAGAACGTAGTTAGTGAATAGTTAATAAAAGTTAGTCACTTAGTTCTCTTCACCTCCCCCTATTAGCATAATACATTAAAAAGATAAAAGATATAAAAATCATATACCTCAAGCTTACTTAACCATATAACCGTGACAATACAAGTAAGTTTGGGAAAACAACAATTGATTAACCTTAAGTGTTCCATTAAGGTGCATAAGCACTTAGTCCTTGGAGTTCGACCGAATTGCATGTGAAATGCTCGTATTCGTATGGTTGAATGTAGGGGTACCTTGCCACTCATTAGTACTAATATAATAGATCAAATTTTCTAATGTAATTCTTAAAGACACAAAATAGCATGGATTGTATTTTCAGGAAATACAATTTTTGAAGACCTAAGATATCTCATAGGAGGAGCTACAAAGTAATCCAAAGCACATTCATAAGTTGGTTTCACTGCAAGTTCTAACAAAGTTATGGTCAAATGTGGAATAGAAGAAAAAAATTTATTTGAAATGTATAAGAGATAATTAGTTAACCTCAAAAGTTCACTATCTATTACTTGTACTTCCAATGAGATTTTACAAGCTTCATTTGAGTTCACACCATTTAAGAATAGAAAGTGAAAGATAGATGCAAATTCCTAAAGAAGTACATACATATAGGTTATGTAGGCTAAAAGATCTTGAGAATGAGCAAAATGTTTTTCTTAGTTACCCTTGCATTGAACATTTAAGAAAAAAAATACTATTCATCACAATGTTTCAAAGACATAGGTACATTGGGATCCAAAAACATGATTTGGGATGAGTTTGGAATTTACAAAGGATTTTGAAAATGTGAGCAAGACATTCTTTAAAAGAATAAATTTTACTAATATTTTAGATACATAAGTGCAAAAATTTATTAAAACAAAGCTAGATGTTACTTTCATGTCCATGTGGCATTTTGGGGCATGTCTTCTAAGTTTAGATTTAGGTCTTACAATTTGAGAAATAAGCATCTTAGTATTACTCCAAGTGGTGGTCCTTGTAGCAAAAGTATAATATTGAAGAAAAAGGTTTGTATGATCTTCTCTTGTTAAATCAAATGTTAACAAGTTTTGTTGAGTTGATATTTAATTTTTGAAATACAAATCTAATGTTGTCTAATAGGAAGAGTGTTGGAACCCGAAATTAGTGAAACATAGGTACACCCCAAGATTTATAAAAGTTTATAACTAGTAAAATCAAACTTGTGACATAGGATTACTAGGCCAAGACTCATACCACTATGTTAATACTTCATTGTTGTCCAATAGATCCTTTGAGTCTATGGAATAACACCTTTGGATTCAGTAATATTTTAAATACATTTAAATAAAGTATAGTAAAAATATTCAAAAAATTTAAATTGGATAATTATATTTTATATTTCCTGCCTTCATCATCGTTCTCAAGCAACTTTTTTTTATATAAGATTTAGGCTTTTACCACCTAAACAATTTAATTTTAAAATGAAATTCTGCTTGATAGCCCATCCACATCCGCCAAGGTGTCCCGAGATGAACATCTCGAAGGTAAAAAATTTTCCGGATACGCATCATCGGGGCGCACAGTTTTTAATTTGTTGGCTTGCTCGGAATGGTGCTTAAGTATGAAAATAGCTAAATATTTCGTTTATCAGAATCTCCATGCTAGCCAAATCTTGGATGATGAATTCTATCATAACCTAAACATAATTTGGTCACGGTAATTCGATCTTAACATAATTTGTTCGCAATAATGAGAGGGTTAAGCTTCTCCGTCAATCTCGCAGCTTTGCTCTGATACGTTGAACCTAAACCGAACTGAGCCAACCATTTGCTGCCCACATCGGGCGCTGCCACTAAAATGACGTTTTGACCCAGAAACGATAAAAGGTGCATTAGTAACATGCACTGTAACAGTGTCTTGACGTCTTAATTGATTTTTGGCCTCCACGTGCGCCGTCCAAAGGTTTGATATGAGTCAAACATGGATGGTCAGGTTCCACGGATTTCCATCTTTCACGTCGTTGATGACATAATCAAAATATGATCTTTTGAAATCAAAATGGATTGGTTGCAGCCTTTCTAGCTTTTTTGAGGTTGAGAGGAGACTGCAACAGGAATATCGATATCCTGCAATAGCAATAACAGTTGCAGTTGTATTGTGTGGACTCCGGAATATAGATGAGTGGCATGCCATGCATGCAATTTTCAATTTTCCATGTGTGTGTTTGACCTTTGAATGATTATGGGGGGTGTCAACCCCAAAAAGAGAATTTTATTAATAGAAAACAAAATTTAGTACATAAGCTACTTCAAGACATATAGATTGAGGAAGACAAACCGTGTTGACTAAGACTATTATATAGGAAAAATGTTAAACTTAGCATTCCACAGGGTGTGGAAATGCATTCAGAGATCAACCATTCGCTGAAATGTGTGTATCTTTTCCAGGATGTGGGTTGTCGAATGAGAACAAAGGTGGAAGAAAGAGGAAAAAGGCCAAATGGTATAGAAAATTGTGGCTTAATTAGGAAACTTTCCTCTGAAGAGAGGATTGATGATGGTGATTATTTGGATCTCCGATATGACTCCATGGCTGCAATAAGAAAACCAACTAGTTAGCATTCATCTTGAATTTTGGGGCTTGAAATATAATTTGAAAGTGAATATGCCGAAGAATTTGCATTTTTTCCGAAGTAGTTAGTTGTAAGGAGTTTGAAATAATTGTCTTTTGAAAAAGTGTGGTACATCTACGTTTCCAAATATTATATAAGATGATGGGCCTAAGGATCTTCCATAGGAAATGAGAGTTTTTGGAC
>MNCI01023742.1:43399-89107 GCA_015680685.1 Gnetum montanum | reverse complement strand
GTAGTGTCCTCAAATGATGAGAGATTCATAGGGGAAGCTATAAACAAGGCTTCAAAGTGCTCCTTAAGGTAAGAGAGGATACTCTCATGATCATTGATAATAACAACATCCCTAGAGAGAGTATCTGGGGATGGACTGGAAGGAGAGCTGTTAAGATATTTAAAAAATTCCTTACATTGCTCATCTTGAATCTTCAACCAAGTAATTTAACATGAACACACCTTATATAACATGAACACACCTATTAAATTAAAATATTTCTCGTGTTTTTTGTCAACTAGATGCATACCTCCTTCTAAATTTTTTGGATAGACAATAATAATGTGTTAGGAACTTTTAAATTTTCCAAGTGCCTCCATAACTTTCATTGAATAATAGAATCATAGGCCTTGGAAAAATCTAAAAAGCATATACAAGTTTTGTTTTTCAACCTTTTGCTCAATCAATAAGATATTTTAAAGTAATGAGATGATCAATAGTAGAATATTATCATGTGAATCTTACCTAGGAAATTGCATATATTTGATTTTTTTTCAACCCATCTTCCAAGCATAGATGCTAGAATAGTACCTAGAAACAAATCTCCATATAAGTTATTTGCATCAATAGGTTTTCTTAATACAATTTTTTTATTCCTTGCATTGTGTCATTAAAAGAAATGAATAATATATTCGTGTTGGTATGAAAATCAATTCTATTATTACTATGAAACAAAGCTTGATAGAAATTTTTAATATCTTTTTGAGAGAAAGCATAGTTTGTTCTTCTCTTGCTTTGAAATGAATAAAAAAAAACTTGGGATGTTTCATTATCATTTTTAATAAACTATTTTATTTCTATTTGACAACTTCTCTATTCTTAGTCTGGATTAGAATTTTATATGCCTTGATATTCTTTGGTGACATCTAAGTTTTTAATAAAATTCTATTTGTCTTACATTCTTTGTTAAACCATTGTTGATTATTTGTATTTAGGCCATTAGAAATATTTAGGGTAGTTGTAATTAGAGTTTTTGTAAGACTCATTTTTGGATACCAAATGATTTTAATTTCATTTTAAAATTCCTCCATTTTTATAGTTATTTTGAAGTTGTTTTGCCTTCTAGAATATCTAATATGTTGTTTATTTTTTAATGAAGTATAAAGAATAAGCAAGATTCAATTAATTCTTCATCTACTTCAAAAAATTTAATGCTATTAACATTGTTTGAGCTAAGAAAAAGAAAATTACTATTAGAGCTACCTTTGAATCCTATAAAATTAAAGCCATTTAATTTTAGATATTTATTGATGTGATTTGGAATCATTAGATCTAGTCCTTGTCTCCATTCTAATAAATTTTTCCCCCTATAATTAAATTATTTATCTTCAGAGCATCGATTCTATTCTATATGCTTACCATATGTTAAAAAACCTTGAGAACTTTAATGACTAACAAGAATATGATTAGAACTAATTCTAGCATTAAATTCACTACATGTGTAATTTTTTCATCTCTGAGAAAAACGAATAATTATTGGACATAGTGTCTCATGCCCTATGTGTCCAACAAGATAAACAAGAGAAAGGAAAGTTAAATTTGTACTTTGTCATGACATCA
Organism: Gnetum montanum; assembly: GCA_015680685.1. NCBI lineage: Eukaryota > Viridiplantae > Streptophyta > Gnetopsida > Gnetales > Gnetaceae > Gnetum > Gnetum montanum. The sequence goes on along the minus strand of MNCI01023742.1, from coordinate 87,508 downwards.
AGCAAAAGGATAAATTATATTTTAATTTTTAAAAGATTGATGGACAAAATGTAATTAGATAATTGTCCAAATCTCTCATGTCTCTTGAATTTGCAGCCAAATTTTCATTAAATAGGCTTCTCTCACCATATTCTATCATGACCCCATCATTTGGCTATAAATATGTGGGAAAAACATATTAGTAATTGAGGTAATTGATGCCATTGAGGCAATTTGATGCCACAACAATAAGATAATTTATGTTACAAAATTTTACACTCAAATAACTCTTATCATCCATCATCAATTCATCATATTTACCAATTCATTAATCCAAAAAGTTGAGCAATCACATTCAAGGCCACTTTTATGTAACATATTTTAATCATTAAATCAATTCGAAATTTCGCAAGCAATAAGATTGTTGAAAGATCTTTGTATTAATGATTTAATTACTCCATAACTCTCAAATTATGGAGAAATTTATCATATAAATTACCAATTTTCTATTCTAAATGCTAAACAATTTTATTTAAGACCCCATTTCCAAGATATATTTGAATCATCAAATAACTTCCAATTGATTTAAAATTTTGCAAACTTATAGATTGTAGAATGAGTTTTCCAACAAGCCTAAGATATAACCAAAACTCATTTAGATAATGAAGATATCAAAATTATAAAATCATAAAAAATTCAATTTTTCTTAGTTGAGCCATCCACATCATCAAATATATTAGGTTGCCAAAAATCTGCAAAATAAAAAGTTCAATGTAAAAACTCTAAAATTGGTATTAGAGCAAGGTTTAGAGAAAAATGTATTCTAATATAAGAAGATGGAACAACAATAAGAGAAGATATTCATATAGAGACTACTAAAAAAGAATAGGACATGATATCTACCTCCAATAAAAGATGAAGAGAAAAAAATGTAAACATAAACAAAGGTACCAATGCTAAAGGAAAACGTAATCAAGGTAACCATTCTTATTTGTTGGTTGTTAGTGCAATTAATCACGTTACATGAATTATTAACAATAGGTGCTCTAATCACATGATTGCCTATAAGAAATATTTTCTCAAGTACAAATCACAAAGGATTGATAATATCAAAATGGGGGATGGTAAATTTCTTAATATAGAACATGTAGAAAATTGCATAATTAAACTATCAAATAATAAGGTATTGACTATAACGAAGGTTTACCATGTTCTTTAGTTATCAAACTCGCTACTTTCAATAGGACAAATGTCAACTAAAGGCATTAAAATTAGCTTTGAAAGTAAAACATACAACATAACTAAAGCAAATGGTGAAAAGGTCTACAAAATAAGAGCACTCAACAATAAAATATATTGTTCAAGGGATATCTCATTGATATTACAAAAACTCAGTAAAATTACATTAAAACCATTAATTAAATAAGTCATCTCTACAACTTAGCAATAGTACTAGCATTACAGAAGCTACAAAGGATGAAGACCACCAGTGTAAAGAAGAAGAAGCTAAAGTTTAGTATAAAAGACTTGTACAAACATCATATTCAAGGATAGGAAAAAGGAAAAAAATGAATAAAGATCTTGCCATGAATGTTAGAGACATCCCAAAGACCAAATGTAACATTTGCATCCAAGTAAACAAACAAATTCATCTCAGACCAATCTTATGCAAAGAGTCAAAGAACCATTTGATCACATCCACATGGATGTTGTATTTACCATGTAAATTACTTCCATTGGAGGAGATTAATTTTTTTTTGTAATGATAGATGAATATTCTAGATTTACATGGACCTACAATCTAAGTAGCAAAGATGAAACATCCAACAAGTTTGAAGAATTTTTCATGCTAAAGAAAAATAAAAATCTCACCATAAAAAATATTTGGATAGACATAGGAGGAGAATTTGTCAACAAGAGATTCACAAATTTTTTCACTAAAGAAGATATATTTCATCAAAAATTTTGTTGATATAGACCACAATCAAATGGCATAGTTGAGAGAAAAATACAAAGTTGCAAAACATAATGAGATATCTCCTTAAACATGCTAACTCCCATATGGCTATTGGACATGATACTAATTATGGAAACTTATATTACAAATGGAATTATTAGCAACAAAAATAATGAAAAAATTTCATATGAGTTATGCCATGGAAGACTTCCTAATAATTCCCACATGGGAACATTTGGATGCCTTTGTTTTGTCAAGACATAAAAGAAAATTTTGACCAAGTTGGATGATATAGGAAAGAAATGCACTTTCTTTGGATATGATTCTAAAACTAGTAGATACAATTCTTATGATCCTATTTAATGAAAATGGTATTCATCAAGTGATGAGCGGTGAAAGGTACCCCTACACTCAACCATGTGAATCAGGACGTGTTCATGCATAATCCAGTCAAATTCCCTGAACTCTATGTCTTTTGATACACTAGTTGTCTAGGAAGTGAACCTCACCCTAATGGTCATTCATTGTCTTCCCAATTACACTTGTGATGTACAAAAGTATGGTTAAGTGTAATTGAGGCATATGATTTTTATTGTTTTATGTTTTATGTTCATTGGTACTTAAAATAGAGAGATGAAGTAATTTAATAAATAATTTAATTTAACTACTTAACTATTCTCTAACTAGTTGTAACATAAGCATCTGGTCCCACTTTCCATACACATCTTGAACCATATATCCCATGCTAGGTTACCAAGTGCTATGCTACTAGGGGAACCAAGCAATAACATTGCAAGGATTACCAAGTAGATCCGTGTTTATGCTCAAAGAAAGCATACTTATGTGTTTAATTAATCACTATTTAGCCTATCTTACTTAATTATTCAATTAGCTAAATTACTGAGAAACAGTGAATAAATAACTAAAAACATTAAATACATGAATGAAACATTTAAACTATCCAAAATGCTACAAGGTTTATCAAGAATCTTGTCTTTATTATTGCACACACTATCATGCTCAGGTACAATAGTGCTTAAATAAAGATTCATACACTCAATGACTCTTGCTGTAGGCACTTAGGAAAATATTCTAACTTTCAAATGTAAAAATTACAAGAATTTGGCTACTACTATGACGTTTCTCCCCATAAACATGATTGTGAGCTAGTATTTATAGTTTTTGGCTACAAGGTTGCATCAATGGGGCTCTATAAATGTAGCAAATGCTATGTCCAAGTGGCCTCGTTGATAGGGAAACACCATGGAAATGGGGCATTGTCAATGAAGCCACATCAACGGGGGTCCATTGACATGATACTTTGACACTCATCATACCCCCACAACTGAATGAAAAATCATCCTTGAGTTCCTTTAGAAAATTGGTAAGGTATGGGACTATTGATTGACTCTTGACATAACAAACTGACTTGATAAAACTAAGTGCTTAAGTGTACAAATCAACACATTACAAAAATTATGGTGTTCATGACACAAAATTGAACACCATGACATGACTACAAAAAATTGGATGACACATCCTTTAATGGCATGAAGGTAGTGGAGAAGATCAGATAGTCCTAGGTGGTGGATGCTCTTGATTTTTTGAAGGACCTTCACTAGCTATGGCTATCCTACTATAGCTACAACCTCTGGTGAAAGGCAAGGGGCATCTAGTAATGCCTTCATCTTCTCCTCCTTACTGTAGGGATCATTCAAAGTTCACACAACATTGCCAATGTGGGCTAGAATGGGGATATCCCATGGATAGGGCATTATCGAGAATAACTCCTTAGTATTGACAAACTAGGTAGCTAATTGTTTGCATTTGACATCAAATGCCCTAACTACATTTTGTAGCTCCTAGTAGTCATTCATCCTTCTAGCCAGGTTCTTAGTGGTAGATCTTTGATTAGTGTATTTTCCCTTGAGAACTTTGAGTTTAGCATTTTCCACTGTAAGCTTTTGCTTGGTTTCTTTGTGATGCTTGAACTCGACATTGTACAATAAATAAGAGTTGGCCACCTACTTCTCTACTTCCAACCAAGGTTTTCCAATAGTCAACATGGCCAAATTGGCATATCAAAGATTGGTGAGCTCCATGTATTCTATCATATCCTTAATTTTCAACTCTTTCATGTGGATTTCCACCTTGTTGTAAGCATCCATTCCATCAATGATGGGTTTCCACAATTCTCTTCGTTGCTGGAGTTGTTGAAGGGTTTCATTTATTTTTGCCTTCAACAATTGGATGTGTTTTTCATTCACTTCTTTCTATAGATCAACTTGATCTCTGTAATGATCTTTAAATCCCTCAAATTTGAGAGCCTTTGATTTTTGGGTGCTACCTCTATTGCATACTTTTGGTGAAGGGCATGGACCTCCTTGATGGAGAGATTTTTATTTTTTGCTACCGATTGCCTTATCTCTATGTCCACTTTAGCTAGTTGCTACTACTATTGATGGATGAAGTTTGTTAATTGCTATTTGTGCTCATCAACATTTCATAGGTGATGGTTCTTAGTAGTCAATTGTACATTCTCTTGGTGGGTTTGATCCAAGGCCTATTGAATTTTGTGCTATGTAGCCTTTGCCAAGGATCGGTAGAACACCATTGTCTCCATCACACCTTGAAACCATTTTAGTCTAATGTGAAGGTATTCAAGAGCTTCATCTTTTGTTAATGCTAAGTTGAGAAACGTAGGGTCAGGAATTTGAGCTCTTAATTCTATAGCTTCAGTAGCCAAGCATTTGTTTAGCTCCTTAGCTATTTCAAGTTTCCCCTCTAGAAACTTTGACTGGGTTGTAGTAATATTTTTTGGAAGATCAAAGATATCTGGAAGTAGTTGTCTAGTTTCCACTAGTTGGTCTAGCAGTTCTTCATGTTGTGTTGCTTTTATTCTAGTACTTATGATCCTTGTCGACATCGAAACATCCTTTACTATGGTGACATCTTGTACAGATGTTATAGGTGTATTGAGGGTTTTGGCAATGTGGTTAGCAATCACCATTATTGTTATCTTTTGTCCTTGGTGTTGCATCACCAATACTGTTTTCCCCTCACCTTCCTCCAAGTGCACTAAGAAGGTCACGGTGTTTTCAGAAATTTTTGGTAGTGGTTTCTACTCTATAAGAGCTACCATCACCTCTTTAGTGCTAAGATTTGATCTCATCAATAATTACATTCTTTGGATCAAGAAAATGGATCCACCTTCATCCATCAGGCTAATTTTTTAGGCCACCTCATTTAGATGACTCATTACTGGTCAGTACACAAATGGGTCTCCATCACTTGTGCATATTCATTGCTCTTGTTCACTCAAGATCCTTTCTCAATACTTGTGCAATTTTTGGGCTATTGTAGCAACATCTAGCACAACATTTTGAGTGATAGTTGGAGGTGGTGGTTGCTACTCCTCTTCCTAAATGGTTGTTGTAGGCATGTTTTCCTTCATAATTTTCTCCTAATTAGCAATTAGGGCATGCCTAATAGCATCATTCATATAATAGATTATTCCTCCTCTGACAAAGGTTTTTAATGAGACATGGGAAGGGGAGTGCCTTTCTTCCACATTCATTTTCTTTAAATCACTTCTCCATCTCTAGATAAATTAGCTATGGAAGGCTAATAGGGAATCTCCAACTCATAGCAGCACAAGCATGGGTAAAAATGAAAGTGTTTTTGCTAGGCCTCTCTGTGGAATTTAGGTGAAAGGTTGCAATCTTGTAGTGGATCCTTTCTACTAGTGTGAGTGCACCAAACTCCTTTTGGTCAACATCATAGGACTATTGCACTTGTTCTTTCTTGATGTTGGATCTACCTACATTGGAATCTTCGCAAGATTCACCCTTATTTCTAGTAACCCAAGCACTTCAATAATGGCTTCCACTAAGTAGGATACTAAGATGTCCTTATTTTTTATTGTTGATCCAGCCAGCCTATTGTTCTAGAATAAAAATGCCTCTTCCATGTACCACTTCCTAGTGGAAGTGATGATAGGTCACATGGGAGAGGTCTTTAGTTGGTCCTACACTTATTTTGCTTCTTGCTCTAGGAAAGGACCAAAGGTTAACCCCTAGAGCACTATTTTTTGAACCTCCCTTAATTTTCTTTGATTCTGGTAGGCTTCTATCAAGGTCACCTTAAGGTTTTCTTATTACACTAATGTAACATCCTAGTAGGAATGTTTTATTGTTGCTATTGGTTTAGAATTTGTTGAATAGATTTTACCTTGGCCTCTTCCCTAAGAGGACCTATGTATGAGTTGTAAGAGGTTCTTCTTGGGCCTGTTCTTGGCCCTTTCCTATTTTAGGCCATTTCTTCCTTGGTTGGGATGATCTTGCTTCCTGCATGTGTTTGTATTTTGATGCCATCTATAGTCACAACACATCCATGGATTAGTAGATATAATGTGTAACTTTAAATGTTTGAATACCTTATCTTGTTAGTTAGTTACACTTTGGCTAAGGCTAGACCATGGTAGATTTATTATTTTATTAATTACTTATTAAGTTTTTATTGTAAATGTCACCAGAGCTTGTTGGAAATGTTTAACTCTTGTAATTTGATATTTAATAATTTATTTCATAGTTAAAATTTTGTGGGATTTAGAAAAATGGTGAAATTTTTTTGTTAAAAATGGTACATTTGTGGCCCCCATGATAAAGATCTTCCATTTAGTAGCTACAGGGTCAAAGAATGGAGTGATTTGGATAAACGGTTAGGAAGTTATGGACTCTAGAAGGTTATAGGCTTTGAAAATTTAAAAAAATCCCTTGGTGTTTGTGAGAAAATGTAAAAATTTCAAAGTGGGGTCACACATGTATATAGTATTTTTCCACTGCGTCAATAAGGCCCTATATATGGAACCTCATATATTAGTTCACTCCATCAATAGGGCCTTGTATATGGAGCTTGAAGAAAAAAATTTTAAAATTTGAATATCTTAAAAATATATAAGGAATTTTTAAATGAATTTGGAATCCATGGAGTTCTAGAAAACCCATGAATATGAGAAAATCATTGAAAAGGATCTTTGAAAGCTTAAAAATTGAGAAAATTGATGGAGAATGTAGTTATTGAACAAAATATGTAAAGGAGCACATGGTTTGATGTAGAAGATGGATGTATGAAAGATTTTGATTGCAAGAATACCTAAGGGTAAGGTGCTTAACAAACCCAACCAAGAGAGATGCAAGTGGGTCCTCCCCATAGCAGGCACATGCCTTATTTTCCCTTGCATAACCTCAATCTATGGAGTCCATGAAGCTCATAAGTGATGAATTGTTGATCAAAGTTAAGAATCAAAAACTGAAAAGATTCTACCTAAGAATTCAAGTACGTTAGACCAAGACATCAAATCAAGAACATGGATACAATAGTGAGGTGAGCTACAAACAACATAGATGGATGATGGAGAAGGTGAAATGAAATTCCAAATTGAGGTCATAAGAAATTCCTTATGAAGTTTTGTGTTTAAAATGATCTAAGAAGATCCATCCTTAGTCCAGACTAAACCAACATCTTTTAGTGACTTTGCATCACCAGTCCAAGACCAATCCAACCCCTCAAGATACAAGAGTGCTCCCACAGAAAAATCATCATTCCATAAAGAGAAGTAGGAAATGAGATAGGGCCTTAGCCATTGGTAACATGTTGATGAGTGGTAAGGTACCCCTACACTCAACCATACGAAACGAGCATAGCACACGTGATCTGGTCGAACTCTATAGACTAAGTGCCTACATGCCCCATGGAACACTTGGGGTTAATCATTCTTTGTCTTCCTAGACTTACTTGTGGTTGTCATAGTGTATGATTAAGTAAGTCCAAGGTATATGATTTTTATGGTCTTTTATGTTTTTCTCCTATACTATCGAGATGAAGGGTTGAGAAACTAACTAACTCTAATTAATGACTAAGTCTAATTTACCTAGCATCAACATCCTTTCCCACTTACCGTACACACCCTGAATCGATGCAACCATGACTACAAAATGCTAATCGTTGCTGGGATCACCACGTGTAATGCACATGCTTGAAGTGGTCGTACTAAGGCACCTAACTAGGAGGAAAGGGTTGAAAGAATCTATCTAGTCTAAGTGCGATGAGCAGCTAATTCCTTAACTATCCGTACACATCTAGGACTACCATTGGGATTACCAAGCGTAGATCCTGAATACGCCACTGGGATACCAAGCAGTCACAAGAGATGCTCATAATCAATTCGTACTCATACCACATGTGATGAGTAGTCAATTCCTTGACTATCCGTACACATCCTTAGATGCTCGTAATTAAGTCGTACTCATTCCACATTCTAGGAGTTTAAGGGTGAGAGAGAAAACAATAAATAAAATCCTATTCCATGCACTGCAAGGTTTATCTAGAAAGCTCATCTTTATTACCGTACACAACTTGTGTTTAGGTACAATGTTGCTCGAATAAAGATCCGTTCACTTTAGGACTCCTACTGTGGGCACATGGAAAATATTCTATCTCTGGAGTGATCAAACTACTAGAGTTTTCCTACTTCTAACTCAGGATGCCAAAACAAGAGAGAGCTACCTCTTATTTATAGATATGATGGCGGCCCGCGATATCGCGTATGCGACATCGCAAGGGACGATGCAATATCGCGTACGCGATATTGTGGCTCATGCGAATCATGTCTCATCACATGTCTTTATAGTTCAATAACCAATTCTTGTAGCTTGTTGATTTGTCTGAGAGGTGTTCTTTAAATTTTTATCCTATATTTTTGTTTATTTTTTTAAATTTTGAATGGAAACCACACCATGCAAAGACTATATTTGACTTCTTGTTATTTGTTGACATGGAATGGTAAAAATTCTATGAAAATACTCAAGCATCCAACCAAGTAGAAGAGTAAAACAAGTATTAAGTCCCTTTTAAGTCACACCCTATGCAAACCTTTGAATCCTATATAATTCCAGAAACTACCAAAGTCACAAATTTATTAAAAGTTTATTTAATGAAAGGAACCTAAAATTTCTAGAATAAGAAAAATGATAGACTTTGTGAATGGATGGATGTTATGGACTCACTTCCTATTCCATGAAAAAAAATCCATGACTTAGCCATAAGCAAAAAAATTTAAAAATAGAAACCAGACATTAGCAAACAAAACATAAAGCACAAACCACCACTATGTCCTATTGTCACAAAGCATGTTTACAGCAGAAATTTGAATCACACTATTAAAGTAAGATATATAAGAAAGTGTAAATTATTCAAGAAATATTTAAATGTACTTACGATGGTTTACAAAAAATGATGTAAAATAGGAAAAAAAAATTTAAAATCAAAAAGGTGTAAAAGAAACAACTTACATAGACAAAAATGTGTGAAACAAAAAAATGGAAAAACTAAGGAGCCATGTACATAGTTAGCATGGATGACCATCTCCTCCATGACTAAGTTTTCGGGAGGAGATATGAAAGATTATGCATGGTTGTTCATTCTTTAAGGTATTTATTGTAATGGCTTACTTTGGCTCATGGAAAGGCTTCATCTGTTGAATGTTAACCAACTGCTTTTTATTTGGGCTCTCAATTTTGTATATGATCATGGCCCTAGAAGAAAAGGTTTTATCAATTATATAAGGCCCTTTCCACAATGTTTGGATTTTATTTTTTTGAGGTACATGTGTAGGATTCTAGTAGAGAACCTTATCTCCCAGTTGAAATTTTACTTCCTATATTCTAAGGTCATGACATTCACTATTGAATGCCTTGTCCACTTCATTCAAAGATAGGGCCATTGATTGATTTTTGTCTAGCATGTTGAGGTTGAATTTCTTTTTATGCTAGACTTAAGTCAAAATTCAGTTCATACGTTGTTAAGAGTGTATGGAGCTTGGATTGAATCGAGAGCATTGGAAGTTTCTCATACACTAACTTGTAGGGAGAGTATCCAATAGGGAGTTTTCATGTTGAGCGGTAGGTCCAAAGGGCATCATTAAGTTTTGTTCTCCAATTTCTCCTATATTTGCTGATACTTCTTGTTGGGATTTTTGTGGTCTCCCTGTTAGTTACCTCTACGTAACCATTGGCTTCAAGGTGATAGGATGTTGTTAATTTATGTTTGACCCCCAAGTGTTGCATGAGTTTTCAAAAAGTGGCACTTGGAAAATGAGTTCCATTGCTAGAAATTAATGCATATGACACCCCAAACTTGTTTACAAAATTTTGTTGTACAAATAGAGCAGCAGTGGATGATGCATAGTTGATGATGGTTCCTACTTATTCCCATTTGATGTAGTAGTTAACTGCTATGATAATGTATGCTTTTCCATTGGACATGGATGTGATGGAACCTATGAAGTTAATTTCCCATATGTCAAAGGGCTCCAATGGTTGAATCCACTATTGAGAATCCTCCATTCATGTAGTTATTCCATCATCTCATTGACAATATTCATAGGATCAGATAAATTGGTGGGCATCCTTGAAGATTGTAGGCCAATAGTATCCTACCATCCAGATTTTTATGATGATGCATCTTCCAACATAGTGGCCTCCATAAGGGCCTTCATGAGCATCCTAGAGAATGCGCAATTAGTCTACATCAGGGACATTTCAATGAACTAGGCCATCGATGCACACCTTGTAAAGGTGTCTATTGATTTTCATGAAGTAGTTAGCTTGATGAAGAAACTATTGTTTCTTCATAAACTCTGGATCTTGTGGCATCTCTTAAGTAAGAAGGTTAGTGAGGATGCCATCATACCATTTTATTTCTGTGGGCATTTGTTCATTTATTTCTCTAGTAAAGAGGAGTTCATCTGGAAATTGATCAGAGAGTAGGCTTACCTCCTCTTTGTTATCCCATCTTAACTAAGAGAGATGATTAGTGATAACATTCTTAGTCCCTGTCCGATCTACCATTATGAGATAAAATTCCTATAAGATCACAAGTCATCATATGATACAAGGACTCATTGTTGGCTTGCTCATTAGGAAGCATATGGCACTATGATATGTGTGCACAAACACTTTAGAGCGAAGCATATAGTGCCTAAACTTTTTGAAAGCATACACCATTGCCATGAGTTCTTTCTCAATTATGGTGTAATTCAATTATGCATCCATAATGTTTCAACTCATGTAGTGGATATAATATGGATGTTTCTTATCCTCCAACTACCTAAGCATAGCTCCCAAGGCATAATTACATGCATCCATCATTATATGAAATGGCTTGGACCAGTCTGGTGCCCATAGAATTAAAATTTATATGAGTTTATTATTTAGTTTTTAGCATGCATGTTTACACTCTTTAGTCTAAATGAATGGAGCATCTTTCTTTGTAAGCTTGGCCAACAACTTTGTGATCTTAAAGAAATTTTCTATAAACTGTTGGTAGTAGTCATTGTGTCCAAGGAATGATTGGACTTCTTTGACTATCTCTAGTTGGCATGTGATTCTTTGGATGACCCTTATATTTTATAGGTCTACCTCAATACTTTCTTGAGAAATTCTATGCCCTAGTACTATACCTTTTTGGACCATTGAATAGATTTTCTACCAATTGAGCATAAGGTTTGTTTGAACACATCTTTTCAGTACTTACTCAAGGTAGTTTAGGGATTACTTAAATGTAGCCTTATAGGTAGAGAAGTAATCCATAAAGACCTCTATCCCACTACAAATTTTCTATTAAAAGATACTAGGGACTAAGTATTGAAATGTTGTAGGGGTGTTGCATAAACTGAATAGCATCTTGCAATATCCAAAAGTCTCCTAGGAACTTACAAATGTTGTTTTGGCCTAATTATTGGGTGTAGTCTAGATTTGGTTATAGCCACTATAATCATCCAAGAAGCTATAATAACAATGTCCAGATATAGTGTCCAACACTTGGTTCATAAATGGCAATGAAAAATGGTGTTTAAATGTTGCCATATTCAATAGCCTAAAGTTGATGTAGACCTGCTACTTACCACCTCTCTTTGATACAATTACAAGTCGGTTAACCCACTCACTATCCATGATGGGATAGATGAACCTCACCTTGAGGAGTTGTTCTGTTTCCTCTTTGATGATCTACTTCAACTTGGGTTTTAGCCATCTTTGTGGCTACCTTCTTGGCTTCATGGCTAGGTCAATGTATATATGATGTTGGCATATCCTTGGATTAATTCTAATGAACTCAAGATATGATTAAGAAAAGGTTGTTGGCCATTTGTTAACCACATTCAACAACTTTTCTTTTTATTTAGGAGAAAGATTTACATTAATGATAACCAACTTGGCATTATTTAAAAATGCATACTCTATGCTGTCTAGTAGAGTTTTTAACTCTAGGGGCTATTTCTTGAAATTATTAGGGATTTCCAACTCTCCCCAACATGTATCATCATTTTCATCATCAGAAAGTTGGTGATGAACTTGCTCAAGTTCATCCATGCCCTTGACATAGTCACATATTAGGTTCTTAGTAAGTTTCATGCATAGTGTGTTACTATTGAAGCCAACTATCAGCCATTGGTTATCCTCCTATTTTGTAGTTGTTGCATACAGGCACCTTTGGATATCAGTTTCATGTGCACATTGATTGCATGCTTTGATGAATGTACTTTTGATGGATCATATTTTCTACACATAATTGCACCTATTATCATTATTTGCGATGCATTGAACTCACTTGTTCTATAGTTGTCCAAATTCATTTTCCTTGGAGATTTCCAAGGAGAGGTCCTTGATGCCCATTCATACATCAATAGTGCTCAACCATGCACATCCCATAATGATAGGGAAATTTCCTTTGCAATTTTCAACCTTGATCATAAGAAAATTGGTAGGATAGGACTACCCATAAACTATGGTCATAATGTCTTTCACTAACCTCAAAGGGATAGTGATTGATTGGTCTACCAATTTTAAACAAATGTTACTCTTCTTAAGATGTCGTAAGTTTCAGGCCTTGTACATGTCATAGGGGATGAGATTAACACCAGAACTAGAATCAAGAAGAGCCTTGCATGGCTCATATCTAATGATTTGTAAGTAAATAAGAGGGCTTACTAAATTAGATCTTCTTGTGCAAAGGTTACTAGCCTTGATCCAATCAAAGATAGCATGAGTTAACATCATGATGTGGATTTGAGGTGGCATTTGGTTTGAAGGGCTCTCAAATGTGTTTGATGTAGAGGATGAAGGTGCTAGAGATATAGGGCAACTAGTTGCATTAGGTTGTGAGGGTCTGGGAGGAGTGTTGGATCAAAAAAATGGTCATTTAATTAATCAATTCTCCAAACCACTTGGCTAGAAAGCTAGTTGTAAATTTACAGCCCTCATAGCATGTCATTGCTATGGCTAGGGGGAAATTTCACCCTACATGGACAAAGTAGAAGGTAACTAGGTTAAGGGTGGAGGGATGTGTGCAGACAAATGCAAAGGATGGTATGGATATGGATGCTTCCCTTGAGTAGATGGTAAATGAGTTTGATGGTACTCTAGAGGATAATAATGATATTGGAATGAGGTATGGCTTACAAAGCTTTGTAGAGAAACAAGTTGTTTAACATAGTACTCATATAGATCCAATTGCCTGTAAGGGCACTACTCTCTTGGTTTTGACATTCCCCACAATTGTGATTGATGCCACTACTAATATTGCTCATATAGTTGTGGTAGCGATCCACTTGGATACTAAGCTTGTTATTGCTAGTGGATTTACCTTGGATTGCCTTGAGGATAATATAATCATCTAGGTGCTTGCCTTAATACTAGTCAAGAATTCAGTGCATACATTCCAGACTCTTGTAAGTGTGACACCATAGGGCAACATCCCTTAGGATGTTTATATTGAAAAATGTCACATCCAACATCATCATCAAAGTTTGTTTTCACAACTTCTTCTACTACAACAGCTTTGCCCTTACCTCTTAGGTAGGCATGTTTAGCTTCCTTTTGCCTTCTGCAATTATGATCACTATTTTGCTCTTTAGATTCTCTAGAAATCTTCATAGAAATTTAGAATATTTTATCCAAAGAGTCCCATAATTTATCAACCTTTGTTGAAATATTAGAAACAAATTTTTGGATAGGTAAGGTTTTCTTGTTCATCACCTCGTTGAGTGGTGAATCCTCTTCATCATAGAATCAAACCTTGCTTTTCCTAATGGAAAGGTCCCTATTATATTCTTTTACACTTTTCCTTTTTCACAACTCATCTTCCTTTTTTACTACCTATTCTATTAGCCTTTGTATTTGATGAGATCTTAGTTTGGATAGTGCCCCTTCGGAATAAACACCAAGAGTTCTTCAAGTTTCTCCTTTGAGCCCATATATGATGTGGTGGAGTTGTTTCCTCTAAGAATAATCATGGCCATGGCATCGATGTAAGAGAGAATAAAATCTACTGATGGTGGCATCCAATGGTTCATGTGTTTCCTATTTCTAGACTTGAATTTACCTTCTCAGATTAAACACTATGGAGTATGTTTGGTATGTTTGGTATCCATTTATAGATAAATTTTGGCTCTAAGGACTAGTACTAGATTTTTACCACTTGATGAGTGTCTTGGGGAATAGCTTCAATTTTTGCTAGTTATTCTCTATGTTTTGTAAAGCATAGGCATCATGAAAGGCTTATAGGCATCTTGGGATATTGTTCATGTTGAAGCACTTGATTTAACTATCCTTCACATGCCTAGTTGGGATCTTAACTACCTTTGCAATTTTAAGCATGCTTCAAGCTACCAGTAAAGGCTTATCATCATCATTATTTCATTGTCTCCCATGATTTCCTTTATTACCCCTTCAATTATTATGGACATGATTCTTAGTATTATTTTCTTAATACTCACCTCCATCACAATTTTTCCTTTTGTGGCATTTTCTAGAACTAGAAGAAGAGGAAGAATAAGATGTAGATGAAGAGGTCAAAGAGGGAGAAGGACTACAACCACCATGATATCTACCAACTCCCTTTCAGTTATCATGATCACATTTGATAGGTTTTCTATCATCTTGACATTTATCCAAGCCCCTACCTTATCTACCATTTTTTCTTAAACCTAGTTTGTTGATAGTGGAATGTAGATTTAGGTTCATACCCCCATCACTAGCAACAAGGGGTAGAGAATTTTCATGTTGAGAGGCCCCAAAGAAAGTGTTCTCATTGTCGTCTTGGTTTAGCAGGAACAAGGAATTGGTAAACCATATTCCCTATACAAACACATGTTTCTTCTCCTGGTGTTGATCTCTCCAGCATTCTGTTCCAATGGGACAATAGTCCTAGTAGTTGTAATCATGCACAATGTAATCTTCTTGAAGATCATGGATGCCTAACTTCTTAAGAGTTTAAAGTAGTATCATGGGCACAGATTGATCAAGAGTCATTACAATGTTACCTTTCATGTCATGCCATTACTGTTGCTCATCCTAATGTATGATGAAGGTGAAATTAGGCACATACTCATCTAGATGAGTATATGTCATCTTACACTATTGAGGGACTGGTGGTTTAACATTTTCATGCTTGAGAGAAGAAGAAATTTTGCAAACAAATAGAATATTAGTGTGCTTATATAATTATATTTCATGTGAGTGATGTTGACCTTGGGTTTGTTGAATAATATTAATATTGTTCACTAATCCTAGTTAGTGCACAATTCAGCAAAAGGAGTTCCTAGCAATGGAACTAATGATAAGTGGTGAAAGCTACCCCTATGCTCAACCATACGAATCACGAAGCATTCACACATGATCTATTCAAATTTTGTGAACTCTATGTCTTTCAGTACACTAGTTGTCTAGGAAGTGAACCTCATCCTAATGGTCATTCATTGTCTTTCCAATTACACTTGTGATGTAGAAAGGTATGGTTAAGTGTAATTGAGGCATATGATTTTTATTATTTTATGTTTTATGTTCTTTGGTACTTAAAGTGGAAAGATGAAGTAATTTAATTGAGCTACTTAACTAGTCTCTAACTAGTCCTAACATAAGCATTGGATTTTACTTTCCATACATGTCCTAAACCCACATATCCATTGCTAGGTTACCAAGTGCTATACTATTGGGTGAACCAAGTAATAACACTACTGGGATTACCAAGTAGATGCATATTTACACTTGAAGTGGTCATACTTATGTGTTACTTAATTGCTATTTAGCCTATCTTGCTTAATTACTCAATTAGCTTAATAACTAAGAAACGTTGAATAAATAACTAAAAACATTACATACATGAATAAAACATATAAACTATCTAGAATGCTACAAGGTTTATCAAGGATTTCATCTTTATTGTTGCACAAACTATGATGCTCATGTACAATAGTGCTCAAATAAAAAATCTATACACTCAATGACTCTTGTTGTGGGCACTTAGGAAAATATTCTAACATTCAAATGTAAAAACTGCAAGAGTTTGGTTATTTCTATGGCTTTTCTCCCCATAAGCATAGCTATGAGCATGTATTTATAGTTTTTAATGCAATATTGCATTGAAGGGGCCCTGTAGATATAGTAAATGCTATGTCAATGTATCCCTATTGATGGGGCAACATCATGCAAATGGGACCTCATCGATGGGGGCACGTTGATGCAACTACATCAATGGGGTTCCTTTGACATGATCGTGTTAATGGGGGCCCATCGATGCAACACTTTGACACTCATCATCAAGGAATGTCATCATTCTAGAATAAAAATTTGGGACTACAAATTGTCAACAAGGTAATCAAAGAATAGACACTCAACTCAATCGAAAATCTTATATATAAAGGAATCACCCCTTGATCTCAAATGTTGGACGTAAACTCTAAGAGAAGAAGAACAAGATCTAGTGCTATTACCAACATGACATATTTAGCCCTCTATCAAACACCTAAAAGTTTGGTAAAAGCTCTAAAAATGAAAGAATGAAGAAAAGCTATGAACAATGAGTATGAAGGTATAAAAAAATCAGACTTGGGAGCTAGTGGACAAACCCAAAGTAAAGAAAGTCATAGATTGCAAATGATTGTACAAAACTAAATTTTTTAAAAAATGAAAGACCATCAAATATAAAGAAAGACTTGTGGCTGCATGATTCAAATATAAGAAACATAGACTATTAGGAGATTTTTGCATCTATGGAGAGGTTTCAAATAATAAAACTCATCCTTTCTATAGTTTCTCATCATTATCTTAAACTTTATCAAATGGATGTAAAATTAGTCTTTGTTAATGGAAACATCAATGAATAATTCTATGTCTACCAACCTGAAGGGTATGTCATCCAAAGGAAAGAAGATAAGGTATGCAAACTAAATAAAGCATTTTATGGATTAAAGCAGGCACCAATGGCATGGTTTAATAGAATCAATGATCATTTGTTGAGAAGAGGATGTTTATTTTGTATGTTTGATCCTACTTTGTATTACAAAGTGAATTTTATAGATTTCATCATAATCTCACTATATGTGGATGATCTTATCTTCACATCCATAAATAATAAATTGATAGAAGAAGTCAAGCTTGATATGAAGAGTGAATTTGAGATGAAAAACTTAGAAAAATTGAAATACTTTCTTGGCATTCAAATAAATCAAGATAAGGAGGCAATCAAAGTTCATCAAATCAAATATGCTTCATTCATGCTATAAAAATATAAAATCTCTGGAGAAAAAATTACAGTGTCTTCACATCCTCATAATCTAAAGATTCAATATAAGGATAGCATACATCTCATGGATGCAACTAAATATAGAAGTATGATTGGAGCTATCAAATTTCTATGTCACATAAGACCAGATCTTAAGTTTTCTACATCATACCTATTACAACTAATGCAAAACCAAGGGAAAGTCACCTCAGTGCTCTCACACATGTTCTAAGATACATTAAAGGCACATTAGATTATGGACTCATCCATACTAAAGTGAATGGACGTGTTCATGCTTATTTAGATGCTAATTGTGGAAGAGATCATAATGATAGAAAATATACATCAAGATTCATAATATTTCATAAAGAAAATGCAATATATCAAAAATTAGAAAAAAAAACTTTAATTAGTCTCTGAACTTGTGAAGGTGAATTCATAACTATGATTGAATGTAGAAAACATATACTTTGGCTCAAGAAGCTCATGATATACTTAGGATTCCAGGTTGATCTTCCAATCAAAATATTTTATGATAGCACAACCATCCAATTATCAAATGAACATGTGCTACACAAGAAATCAAAACACATAGACATAAAATATTACTTCATCAAATAATAAGTAAAAGAGAAAACCATCAAACTTGAGCATTTACAAACCAATAATCAACTAGTATATTTATTAACTAAATTTGTTTTAAATTATAGAAATGAGTAGCTTTGTCATAGTATAGACATCAAGTAGAATCACAAATCAAGAAAAGAACATAAGAAAAATGATGCATTCCACACTAAAGAAGGGATTGTTAGAGATAGTGTGTCATGCCTCATGTATCCAACAAGCTAAACAAGAAGAAAAAAAGTTAAATTTGCACTTTTTCAGCACATCAAGCAAAAATATAAATTGATTTTTAATTTATTAAATATTTATGTAAATATGTAATTAGATAATGTTCCAAATCTCTCACGTCTCTTGAATTTACAACCTAACTATCTAAAAAATGAAATGAAATGAAGCTTTATTATATCTGAAAATCCATAGAATCTATTAGATAGATATTAACTTTTCATGAAAAATAAAGAGATACTTTATAGATTGACCAAGTACCAATGGAGACATAAAAAAAAATCATATAGGCTTTTTATTATAACATTATAATGTTGTCTCTAATGGGTGGTAAAATAAGCTTATCTCATCATGTTCTATTATGGCCCCAACACTTGGATATAAATATGTGGGCAAATCATGTTTGTAATTAAGCTAATTGATATCATTGAAGTAATTTTATGGTATAGAAATAAGATAATTTATGTCACAATAAATTTTATCATCCATCATCAATTCATCATATTCACCAAACTCATTAATTCAAGAAGTTGAATAATCACATTTGGAGTTCCTCTTGTGCAATAGATTTCAACTATTAAATCAACTAAAGTAAATTCCAAATTTTGTAGGTAGGAAGCTTGTTGAAAGAGTTTTATATCAAGTATTCATTCACTCCATAAGTCTATCAAATCACAAAGATACTCATTGTGTAAATCACTAGTTTTTATTCTAGATGCTGAACACTTTTATTCAAGACTTCTTATAGATTTGAATCATCAAATAAATTCTAATTGATATGAAATTTTATATACTTATATATTATAGAAAAATATCTACAACAAGTCTAAAATAAGCTAAAAACTCATTTGGATCATGAAGATATCAGAATTATAGTATAAAAATATTTAGTTTTTCTCAGTTGGGCCACCGACATCATCCAATATATTGGGTTGTTAAAAAACTAAAAAATAAAAAATTCTTTCAAATATTTTTAAACCTAAAAAATATGCAATAATATCCATGATGAGATATTGAAAAGGAAAATCCCAGGATAAATATTCTCATTCATAGTATAGCTTCTTTGGGTGCAAAGTAGCATATAGCTAAAAATAAAATTGATTTTCATTGTAATATTTTTAGCCAATCATATTGATTGTATTCATATATATTTTATATTTAAATTTTCTTATGAAAATAATTTTGAACCAAAACAATTAAACTTCCAAAAGGTCTTTCCAAGATATGCATTTCTTTTATAAGAAAAAGATAAAATCGAAAAATTTGGAATGAAAGTATTTGCAAAGTCTTTAGTTTCCCATGTGTCATTGATACAAAAAATATCAATTTATTAAAGAAAAATATATTATATAATACCTTCACTTTGCCTATTATTGATGAATCATTGATTGCCAAGTCCTAATATTGGATCCTCGATATCGAGTACACAATATCATAGCCTGGATAATGATATTAAATACATGATATCATGATTCCTATGTGTGCCTATAAATATATCATTAAAGTGCATAGGAAGGGAGTGAGTTGGTAAGTCTTAAGGTAGAGTATTTTTGTTAGTTTTCAATTATTCTTTAGTTCTTTCCCTAGTGCATGCCTGCAGTGTGATGTTTGTAATTGTACGGAACCTTTGTTCGAGTGTNAGTAGTGTATCTAGTAGTGCTTTGACTAATGTGTGCTTTGTAATCCCAGGAGTAGTACATGAAGTCCAAGATTTATACAAATGATTAAGGATGGATGCTCATCACACTTAGTCTAGTTTAGCTTTTGTTTCCTATTACTTATTAGCTTAAATCAAGATTATTTTTCATTTTCTTCAGGAGTAGCTTAGTGTTAGAAATCACATTATACACCTCACACTAGACTAAACCATACATGACAAAGCAATTACTAATCTAGATGGGAAGATAGAAAACTATGATCAATGTGTAACTATCTAGGTGCCACAACTAGTCTATCTACAGAGTTTGACCAGATTGTGTGTACACACTTGTATTTGTATGGTTGAGCATAGGGGTACCTCATCACTCATCATTAGTTCCATTGCTAGGGACAATGCTAGTTATATGGATTAGTTATATTAAACAAGATAGTTGTAACAAAGAATTAAAGATATATCTTTTAGAAAGAAATTAATTACAATTAAGTCACACACAATTCACAATAATGACTCTCTCAGAAGACTATGATAATGCAACAACTAGTGACGCAATTCATTGGAGAACAAATGGAATATATGATGATGGAGAAGTTTGAAGTACTCAACCTCATGCAGGAGTCTCATATGTTCATGAACACCCCACTAATACTCAAGGACTCTTGTCATCCAAATCAGACACCTTTAATGAGGATGGGACATCCCATAGAATGAGGGGGCCCATAAGGCCTAAGACCTTCTCAATAGTTAACAAGAATTTATCTAGGGATGAGTGGGAGACTTATAAAATTCATGATGAGTATTCTAGTTCTTTCTCTTCCTCTACCCCTTCAATGTTAGGTCATGACATGGATGACCATTTCTCAAGGGGTCGATGTGAAAATAAAAATTGAACCCACAGCCAAGGTCAAGAACACCAACATGAACAAAGACAACATTGTCCCAACTCATAAATTCATAACCTATTGAGTAATGATGAACCCTTATTGTTCACTAAGAGCCTAATGCATATACAAGAGGCTATTCAAATATTCCACTGGCATCACAAGGAACGTTGTCTACCTAGGCTCAATTTAAACAACTTTTTCAAGTTTTCAGGAGGCTATGATTTAGATTTGCAACATCATTTACAAGCCTTATATGATGCTTGTGCATGGAAAAATATTGATAATGGGTAGCAAAAACCTAAGATCTTTCCTATGAGACTCATTGGCCAATAAAAAATATGGTATAGATCTTTAAAGCCAAAAATCAATTCGTCATTGGCCAACAATGGTAAACCTCTTCAATGAAAGATATCAAACCTATGTAAGAGTGTCAGCCTTGAGGAGACAAATCCAAGAGTGGAAACAAGGGCAGCCTGAACACTTATACATGGCCTTGGAAATATATTATTCACTATTAAACAACTACCTAGGCCATGGGTTTTCTAGAGAAGTACTGTGTCCAATCGTAGTGGTAGAAACCCTAGTCATGGGGGAGGCCATTGCCAAACAGACCATACCCTTCATATCCATCGACACCAAATGTTTATTATGTTTAGCATCTTATTTCTCCAACTAGATTAGAATCCTATACTTCACCTCATCTTTATGATTCTCCTAAGTACTATCAACCCATATCCTCCCCCACAAGATCACCACCTCATGTTTCTTACACTTCTCCTCACCCTCATATTCTCATCCTTTCTCCTTCTACATCGCCACCAGTAGCACTAGAAGGTTTTGCATCACAACAAAAACCCATGAGCATTACTTATGCTACTACTGTCAATAGTAGGGAAGGTCCTCCACAATGTTGAAAGTTTCCTTTCTTTAGGCATGACCGTAGAAAGAGACAACCTGGTTCTAAAACCACTGCATCCACTAACTCAGCACAAGTCTAGTGCTATGATGCATCTTCCTCCTCGAACTTAATATCTCCTATTACCTTATCTAGGCCACCAATCAACACTCCAACAAACTTGTGGCCCAATGAACATAACCATTTAGGGAGACATATCGATCCTTGTATACCATCTTATGGTCACAAGTGCCATAGTGGATTAGCTACTTATCACATGATCACATCTTATAATCTACCCTACTATGCCTATGTTAATCAAGTGTGTGAACCCCAATTTGGACACTAATTAGAGGCATGGACATGGTCTTGATTTTAGCATGAAAGGTTAATGATACATTAATCATGCCCCACACTCAAGATTCATTGTGCCTAGGGTTAGTTACCTCATGTTCTCATTTTAGAAGTCCCTTCTATGATTTGTTTCACCACACTATCTAAGTATTTTCGACTTGTGTCTTGTATGGCATAGAACTCGTACCTTGTTGTGGTGGGATTTAACATGTGTATGTGTTTTTGCACTAGTACAGATTGCATTTAACCCTTCTAGTACCTAATAAAATTTAAGGTGTGATTACGTAAGGGCATGATAGGTAGGAACTTGCTTTGGGAAGGACCGACCTATGTAACTTTTGTAATTTGCACTCATTGCAGATCACCACATCATCTTATACCCTCTAAGTACTGCATTGCTACTATTAGGCTTTTCCTTATCATCATTTCAATTGAAACATTCTTGTACACCACTACATGTCCTTTTTCCTTACTCCACTCATGAACTTCATTGTAAAATTCCACTTCGTTACACTTTTGGTGCCTTTAGGTCTCTTCAACTAGATCTTTCGAATTAACCTTAAATTCTTCATTTTTGGGCTTGGAAATTTTAAAATTTATCAATCTTTTCAAGTACCCTATTTCATAAGGGACATGATATTAGGTACCCGATATCATGTCTGATGTGATATTGAGTCTATGCTAGTGGGTACGTAATATGGCATCTACAAAATCTATCTATATGGAACCCCCCACATGCGTCAATGTCATTTTCCACTATTCATGTGAGGGTACTTCTTGTAATTTTCTTCCACAAATTTTCAAGCTTGTGTACCTATCATTCATACATCAATATCTTGCTCATTAATGTTCCAATTCTCATTCCGATCAAACCTGCTTAAACTTGGAGTGTTTAACTTAGTTGTGGGGGAAGGGTATGTTCCAAGTTGCACGTAGTTTTGTTTCAAAATTCATTGTTTCCTAAAGGATATCGTAAAGGGTAAGTAACCTTAAGAAATACTAAAAATGTATGCTAAATTAATTTTATTTATTCACCTAGACCATGAAAATTATTTTTTGGAGTTACCTAATCTAATTGGGCCTAATATCAAAACTTTTAGGGAAATTTTCATGATAATTTCTTACTTTGAAATCACAATGGGAAAAAAATTAATTTATTAAAGGAAATGAGTAAGGTATAAGTCCAATTTTATAAATGAACTTACTAGCAATTAATCCTATGTGATAATAGATAGCCCCTAAATGAGGACAATAAGGAGAACCCTCTTAGGGTGCATCCAAACGACCAAGGAGAGGTAGAGGCCAAGCACCTCCTGAAGAACATGTAGAGAAAGAGGCATAATCATTCAACATTCATTAAGAACCTCCTATCACTATGCAATATAGGCATGCCAAAGGTGGAGAAGGTAGGACACCTAAATAGGGACAACATCTCATGTTGTTTCTGGAATGTGTTCATGCAATTTAGGAAAGGTCCACATCAGTAGTAGTGATTGTGGAACTCAATTTTGGACATTTTACTAAATTTTCCCCTAAAGCTATCAGAGATCAACTTAAAGGGTCTCCACTATGACATGTCCTCTCAAGGAGTGGTGATTGGCACTTAGGGGAGACATACCAATTTTGGCACAAGGAAGAAGACACCACCACTGATATTGGTGGGATTTATATTGATTTCTCTACCAAGGCCATTTTAGAAGTTTTGAACCTTCCAAACATAGGGCCCAAGTTTGCTCACCTGTCCACTTGCTCTAATGCTGATGTACGAAAGATATTGTTAAAAAGGACATACAAAAAGGAGGATAAAACATATGTAGATATCACACTTGAAGAGAGGATCTATTTTAAAATTGACACATCACATTTTCCCAATAAAAGGGAAAAACAAGATTTCCACCTATGTAGCTAGAGGAAGTGCCATCTTGATGGGCAAGGTTGAGGCTAACCTACCCCATCTATATCTCATAGAAATTTTTAAGGTGGTTTGAAGAACGTAAGATAGGGAAATTTGCATTACCTTTTTCCTAACTAATTAGGAAGCTATGCTGACATGCTAGAATTCTAGGGGTACCCCAATGACATCCCTGAAAAGGCTCAAAATGCCTCATTTGCCAAATTGCTGAAGCTAGCAACACTAAGGAAGGATGATGGTAAGAAACTGGAGCCTGAGAAAGAACAAATAGTTGGGCCCACTACATCTCAAATAGCTAGGCCCAACCAACTTTCAAACACAAGGCCTAGTCAACAATAGGAAGAAAAGCCTAGCACAGAACCCACAGGTCAACAAGACCAATCGCCACCACCACTATAGGACTATTAACTGTCGATGACCATCTTAAGGCCATCACTAAATTAATCAATTGGGAAAGCCGTGATGAGGTAAATTTCTTCATGATCATTGATGATGTCATATAGCCCATAGTCTTAATTAATCATGCATAGGGCAAGGTTTCCATCCAAATAGAAGGAGGGAAATCACACTGGTCACAATAGATCTCTGAAAATGCTACATCCTTTCAAGTGCAATTAGAAATTGTTGAAGGTGCCACAATAGTGGTTATGCAATACCAAGATGTAGTAGGAGTAGCAGAAGTGGTTATAAACCAATCAAAGAATCGTTCAATGTCCCTATTATGCCACTGGTAGATTTTATTGGAGCATGCAATGCTCAAACTTTGGCTAGTCCCTTAATGACTCCTATAGATCATGAGGATTTTTTGGATCAATTGTTGCATATAGGAAAAGTGATGATGTCCTTATTTAATATCCCTCAAGATGTCACAAAAACATTGTTAGACCTCATCTCTACAAAAGGAAAGCTAGTCATGGTAGAGGTTAGAGCTGAACATGTAGAGGAGGAGTTGAAAAGACTCCAAGAGAAGTTCATCACCTTGCAAGCTATATAGAAGGATCTATCCGCATCCATGCAAATCAACTAGAGTCCTTTCAAATGGAGTAGTTGAATAAATTTCCAGAAGAGAATAAAATAGTCGTAGGAAAAAAATGAAGGCTAATTGGGATGCTTCAAAGGCACAAGCTCAAATATATGCACATGCCAAAGCACTCAAGGCCTTACAAGAAGAAAATAAATACCTCGTTGCCAAAAATCTTCAATTGGTCATAGTAGAAAAACAAAAGAATGTTCTCAAGACACAATTTGAGAAAATGTGAGAACAATTAATAAGGATCAACTAGGATATGAATCGCTTGACTAGAGAAAACAAAACCCTCTCAATGGAGGAGGTACATGTGATCTGTCAAAAGATGATGATTGAAATAAGCACGTCGTAGAATAAGGTTATGCGACATGAGAAGCTCAAGGAGAATTTTAGAGATTAGGTGGGGATGTACAAGTAGATTATTGAGAAAGAAATCCAGATGGCCAAAGCCCATATCAACACTTTTAGTACTCAAAATGCTAATTGGTGGGCCATATTGGATACATATGCCTTCACCCACCAAGTAGAACTAAAAAGCTGGGACCAACAAATACAAGATCTTACTGAGTACATGGAGTTGGGAAACCTGGGGTATGCCAACTTAGCCATGTTGATAGGAGAATGCCCAAGGATAAAATTGGAGAGGTAGGTAGTAGCCACCTATGCTAAATATGAAACAAAATTTGCTCAACACAAGAAGACACTACAGAAATTAGAAGTAGCGAATTCCAAATTAGAGATGGTCAAGGCTAGCTACAAGGGTAGAAATATGTTGCGGTGGATTTGGCTTGATGGCTCATGGATTACCAAAAATGAAAAAATAAAGCTAGAGCCTATGAAGAAGAATGATAGTTGTTTGTGACTTGGTACGTCAAGGCCAATCAGATGTTCCTGCAACTGTCGTGCCCATGGGAGGTGCCAACTCCATTAAATATTGGAACATCAGCATGGATAGCACATGAGCCCTAGATCAAATAAGAAAATCTTTAGATGCTCCTCTAGAGCATCCATTTCCAAAACCTAGAGCACAAGATAAGGGGAAGAGGCCCATGGAGGAGCCACCACTACCAGGAACCACATGAGTTCTAGCAATTTTGTATTTTGTATTATATATCTATGTCCCAATTTTGTTTTGTATAATTTCATACTACAATGTGAAGTAATTGATAGTTAGTCAATAATATGATACCTAACCATTGTATAATCAAGGGACTTGTTCTCATTTTGATTAGTTGACTTGAGGACGAGTTGTTATTTAGTCATGGCGGTATGATGAATCGCGGATTGCCAATCCCTGATATTGGATCCTCGATATCAAGTATGCACTATTGTAGCCTGGATAATAATATCAAATACATAATATAATGATTCGTATGTGGGCCTATAAATATAGCATTCATGCACATAGGAAAGGAATGAGTTGGTAAGTCCTAGGGTAGATTCATTTTATTAGTTTTTAGTTAGTCTTCAGTTCTTTCCCTAGTGCATGCTTGCAGTGTGATGTTTGCAATTGTATGGAACCTTTGTTCGAGTGTGACATACTTGGACATGCACACAACCAATAATAAAGATCAAGATTACTCCATCATTGAAGCATTCAATTAGCCTTTAATTATTTAATTTTTGATTATTATTTATTTTTTTCTTAGTTAATATTTCTTTTATCATCATTTACTATTTTTGTTGTTAAATGCAGAATGAGTACATCTTAATCATGAAAATTTAAGTATAACTACTTGGTAACCTAGTAGCGTATCTAGTAGTGCTTCAAGTAATGTATGCTTGGTAATCCCAAAAGTGGTACATGAAGTCCAAGATGCATATAGGTGATTAAGGATGGATGCTCATCACACTTAGGCTAGTTTATCTTTTTTATCCTATTACTTATTAGCTTAAATCAAGATTATTTTTCATTGTCTTCAGGAGTAGCTTAGTGTTAGGAATCACATCATACACCTCACAATGGAATAGATCATATGTGACAAAGCAATTACTAGTCCAGGTGAGAAGACAGTGAACTCTAAATAATGTGTAACTATCTAGGTGCCGCAACTAGTCCATTTATAGAGTTCGATCGAATCATGCATACATTCTCATATTCATATGGTTGAGCATAGGGGTACCTCATTACTCATCAATTATTAATCCATCAATGTATAAAAATATACAATGAAGATATTTTATATCTATTTTGTTTAATTTTTTAAATTATGTTTAGGTTGGTAATTATTGCATTACATCTTTGGGTCCAAAAAAGCTATAAAGCCTTTTACCCTTGCTTCTTTTACTTTTCTCCATTCTAGAGATATTTTACAAGTTTCCTTTTGGTAAGATCTTCATTAATGAAAATCTTAACCTTTAAGTGGCTACAATGTTCCTAGACTTCTATCATATGTATTATGATATTTGACAACAATGTGCTTAGGTTTACCAAAGTTAGGCCTAAAATGAATTGTATCTTTTATTTTAGGTGCTACAATATGCATAATGTTATTTATCACTAACATCACTCCTTAGACTAGGTTTTCATTTTTTTTCTTTTTATCTCAACTTAATAGAAATTACAATAATTTTTATTTCCTTTTTTTATTTAAAAAGAAGTCCACATATCACGAAATATAGGTGAGCCTTTTCACTAATTTTCTCAAGGTGCTCTATTGGATCTGCTTTAATAATATCTTTTTTTCTTTCTAAGTAATGAGTTTGGCTTCTAACACTTTGATCTTCTAATACATATCTCCAAAAGCCAGTGACCGATTAAATCATATTGGTTCACAAGTGTCATGATAAGTCCCCTATCCCACCATAGGTGGGAAATGTTTAATTTTTGCTATCATCTTGCTCTACAATGTATCCTTCACTATTTTTCTTTCCTATTCTTATTTCCAAACATGAATCATTTGACACTTTTTATATTAAAAGCATGAAAATATCATTCCTATTATGCATTAAAAAATCCATTGCTATTACATTTCTTGTATTGCACAATGCATAGAAGGCTTGAACTTTATTATGCTTCCTGAAAGCTATGAAAGGCAAAGCCTTCAAAGTTGCACGTCTTATAAGTATGAGGCATCAGTTTTTAAGAAAAGAATTACTATTCTCTACCTCTAAATCAGCAACATTCCTTTGAGTATCAATTTTTTCCACATCTAAATCTCTCCTTTCAAAAACCATATGGATGAAATGGTCCTAAATGTTAATGTGTTTTATTTTTAATGAAACATTCCTTTGCTAGATGAATTATACTTTGATTATCTTACTTTATCATAAATTTTTCAAACAATCTTTTCAACCAAATCATCTCTTTAGCTACTTATGTCAATGCCACATATTCATATTTTTTGATGGATAAAGTAACAATATCCTATAATGTAGATACCCAACAAATAGCACCACTACTAATTGTGAAAACATACTTGGTAGTGGACTTTCTACTTTTAGGACAACTAGCAAAATCAACATCCACAAAACCAAAAATATCCAAGAAAGAACCTCCAAAGTATAAATATTTTTTTATGTGCCTTTCAAATATCGAAGTATCTATTTTATTACTTGCCAATGTTCCCATCCAGAATTTTTGATGTAACAAGAAACAGCTCCCACTACATAAGAAATATTTGGTTTAGTACAAACCATTGCATACATCAGGCTACTAGCAACTTATAAATAAGAAACATTCATCATTTTTTTTAATCTGATTCATTCTTTGGACAATTTTTTTTAGACAATTTAAAATGTGTTGCTAACGGTGTAGAAACTAACTTACAATGAACCATATTAAAATGTTCCAACATTCTTGAAATATATTCACATTGACTTAACCAAAGCATGCCTCGCTTTTGTCTCTTTGAATATACATACCCAAAATCTTCTTAGCTAAACCAAGATCTTTTGTAGCAAAATATTTATCTTATTCTTCAAGCACTAAATTTCAATATGTTCATTGCTAGCAATCAACATATCATCAACATAAAGTAAAAGAGTATGAAAATAACCTTGTATAGAGCCTTTAAAATATATCCAATGATCATATGAAAATATTATATAATTCTCATTATGCATAAAATTATCAAATTTATTATACCACTACCTTGATGCCTGCTTCAAACCATACTAGCCCCTTTTCAATTCGCAAACTAGATTAGGATTAGATACATCTACAAAATATTTAGGTTGAAAAATATAAATTTCTTCTTCTAAATCACAATGTAGAAACATTATTTTGATATCAATCTATTCTAATTCAAAATTTAAATTTGCAACCAAAGAAAGAACAACTTGAATAGAACTATGTTTCACAACAGGGGCAAAAATCTCATTAAAATCAATACTAGGCTTCTATCCATAATCTTTGACCACACATTTTGCCTTGTATTGCATGGAACCATCTACCTCCCACTCAATTATGTAGATGCATATATTTTTTAAAACCTTATTTGCTTGTGGAAATTTTACCAACTCTCAAGGATTGCTAAAATGCAAAGCTTTGATCTCCTCAACCATAGCCTCTTGTCATTTATTAGAAGCAGGACCATGTACAACTTCCTAAAAAGATTCAGGTTTACATCCATTAGTAAATAAAGCATAATATAAATAAGGTGAATACCTTTGTGTTGGTTTATGGGGCCATGAAGATTTCCTAATTTTTTATATAAGAGTTACTAGAGGACCATCAACATTTTCATCAGATGCAATAACATTAGTTGTTATTATCTTTATATCATCATCAGTGTCAACATTAATAACATCATTTTTCATGGATGAATTTCATGATTAAGTTGATTTGAAGATACAAAAAACAAGAACATTAACATCCACAATCAAGTTTTTTTTATTTTTCTTTTCCTTCTTTCTTATGAGCAAACATCTCACTTTCATTAATTAAAACATCCCTACTTTTAATATTTCATTTTATATAAGGATCTCATAATCTATAACCTCTATAATCTTCATTATAACCAAGAAAAATACACCTTTGGGCCAATGCTACTACCATCATAGCATTTCCATTTGGTCAAATCCAACCCTTCTCCTATCATTTTTAGTTCCCATGTATCAACAACATAGCAGAGTACAAAGGTTTGATTGAGGGAATGATGGTAGCTCATGACTGAGGAATTAAATGCTTAGTTATTAAAGGTGATTCCCAACTTGTGGTTAACCAAGTAATAGAATTATATGCATGTAAATCCAAACACTTACAACCATATTGTGACCTAGGAAATCAATTGTTACAATAATCTATCGACGTTGATATCTAGCACGTACCTTGAAACGAGAACACCATAGTTGACAAAATCACAACATTAGCTCTCAGTGTGATGCCAGATGTTTTTAATAATTTTTCCACTTTAAGCATGAACTGTGCTATTTCCATCATGTAGAACACCAAAGATACCTTTGTAGCCATCGTCCATACTGCTCCTACCAGGGAGTGGTATAACGATATCAATTTTTACCATATGCATGGTGAGTCTTTACAAGGACTAATTGCTATCCAAAATGGCACTATATGAAAAATATTGAAGTAGTATGTGATCATAGGCAATAACAAATTTCTCCAATGATTCTATGATGGGATATTACTAAAGTGCTTAGGTAAAACTGAAACTAGAATAGTCCTAGAGGAGGTTCATGAGGGTGTTTGTGATGGACATATAAGACTGAGAGCTATGGATGCTAAGATTAGACAATTAGGTTACTATTGACCCCATATGAAAAGTAACTACATGCAAAAGGTTAAGAATTTTGACATATTCTAATGACAAAGTAACCTTATACACATATCACTAAAGGAGTTACATACCACTCAAACCTAGCTATTTCAACAATGGGGGTTGGATATCATTGGACCTATAAAACCCAAGTATTTTGCACATCATAGCTTCATCATCACTACAATTGAATAATTTTTGAAGTGGTTTGAGGTTATTCCTTTAAGGAACACTACATTTGAACAAGTTTGCAAATTTATCATAAATAACATTGTAGTCCATTTTGGCATACCCATGACCATAATTATAGATAATGGACCACCATTTAGTAACCACAAAATGAAATATTTCTATCACAATGTAGGAATTAAGAATTATTTCTCATCACCTTATTATTCTTAGGCCAATAGACCATCTGAGGTAAGCAACAAGGCTACTATCAACTTACTAAAGAAGATGCTTAATAATAGCAAGCATAAATGGCATGAGCATTTTTTCCATGCACTATGGGACTATAGAACAACCTATCACATAGCAACTAGAGTAGCCCCTTATAGCCTAGTTTATGGATTTGAAGTTGTTTTACTTCTTGAATTGTAGCTACCATCACTTTAAGTTTCCTTGATTAACTTCATCAATGATGAGATAAATAAGGAGTTGTGGACAATGGTCCTAAATTTACTAGATAAGCAATGTATGCAAGCACTTACACATATTGAATGCTATTAAGAGAGGTAGAAGTAGTAGAACTACCTTAACTTAACCAAGTCTAAGGTCAAGGAAGGTAACCTAGTCCTCAAAGCCATCTATGAGCATGCAGATAAGTTCTCAGCCAACTGGGAAGGACCCTTCATGGTCACGAAAGCCTATGGTAATGTAGCATTTAGGATAGCCAACATAGATGAGAATGAGCTAGATAATTTGGTCAATCATTCCTATTGAAAGAAATATTACATGTAGTTGATGGTCATCAACAAGTGAGCCTACTCTAAAGTGGCCTACCAAGGCCTAAAACTACTAATACCATGGCCTACAAGGGTCTTAAATTGGTACCATGACCCATCATAGCCTTAAACTAGTAACATTGGTGACCTAGGTAGCTTGGTATTATTCTCCATGTGGCCTGTATATGCATTGTAATGTTTTAACATACTTTGTTTACTTGGTTTTCTTATCCTCTTGGAGTTGTGTTTGCAGAATGAATCCTAAAGCCATTGCAAGTGTGTAACTCATGACTATATCAGATCACAGCATGACCTCAATACACAAGATTCAATGAGTTTGTCCTGCTATGTCAAGAGTATTTCTATAGTCATCCTTCCTCTAGAACTACTCCTTGAGCCCAAGCCCCATAGCTTGATTATAGCCTTCTATACATCAAGTAATAATGTTAACTCATGTTAGCCACTCATGCACTATAACCATATAATATATGTTCAACATGCTCTATCCTCTAGTCCACTTGAATGTAATACAACTTATCCAGTGGGAAAACCACTAAGTCCATCCACTGTAACACACCTTATTCAATGGGGTAACTGTTAATGAGAAAACTATGTCAAACTGGCCCTATAAAGGAAACCTAATTAAGGTTTCATCCAATAGAGAGAGAGAGAGAGAGAGAGAGAGAGAGGAAGAAAATTACGAAGGAGACAAATGACCAAAGAAGCCTTAAAGTCCAATGGTAAAAAAACTCTTAAAGTGAAGTGGTTGGTTCCTCAAACACATTTTCCAAGTGACCAACACTTCAAAATATGTTAGTACCACACTATAGTCATGGTGGCAACACTTGAAATGCATCGTTAGCTTCCATGACCATCTTCCTAATTACTACTACCATTTCTCCATCATAGTCCAATCCCATCATCACAAGCACTCTTTGACATGGTTCAACATGACTGGATCAAGCACGGAGAAGGGACATTGATGGTGGACTTGTAGTGGTGTTTTGTATTCTTTGTCAGTATCTCTTGGGTTAATCCTCTAAATACCAACAAATATGGGTCAATGAAGCACTACCAAATTTGCATGTTGCAATATTTGTAATTTCATCCCATGAAACCCGAGGCAATATTTTATTGTAAATGTGAAGGTTGTAATTCATAAAGAGGCAATCTCATATATTTCATACTTTTGGGGCTAAAAATGCTTAATAAGTGATTGAAGAATCATTTCACAAGTAAAAAGAGTCACCTAGTGTCTATATTTGGGCTTGGGAGAGTCAAAAATGTCTTTTGGAATACCAGAAATGGAAATTTAATGGGTTTTATGGGGGGCATACATTTCTCTACGTTAACACATCCTTTAGAAGAGGATAAGCCAACTAGGAGACTTCAAGGCCACTATGGAGGAGTGTAACGGAAATAGAACTCACCTATCCTCAACATGGAAAGGGGGGTGACCCAACCTAAAGGAGTTGGCCTTCACCCCTAACATTGACCACCCATCCACCCTTAATGTTGACACTCTCCTCCTAGTGGAAGGGTGATGAGTAGTGAAAGGTACCCCTATGCTCAACCATATGAATCATGAAACGTTCCCACATAATCTGGTCAAATTCTATGGATTTTATGTCTTCTAGTACACTAGTTGTCTAGGAAGTAAACCTTACACTAATGATCATTTGTTGTCTTCCCAATTACACTAGTAAGGTACAAAGGTATAGTTAAGTGTAATCAAGGCATATGATTTTTGCCATTTTATACTTTATGATTTTTGTTGTTAAAAAAAAAGTAATTTAATGTCTACTTTAATTTAATGAGCTAACTATTTTTTAAATAGTCCTAACATAAGTATCCAATCCCACTTGCCATACACATCTTAAACACATAATGTTGTTGGGTCACCAAGCATTAAGTGCTGCTGGGATTACCAAACATCATATACATGCTTGAAGTGATCATACTTATGTATTTACTTAATTTCTATTTAACTTATATTTCTTAATTACTTATTTAGCTTAATTAGTAAGGAACATTGAATAAATAACTAAAAATATTAAATGCATAAATAAAGCATTCAAACTATCTAGAATGCTACAAGGTTTATCAAGAAGATCATCTTTATTACCACACACATTATCATGCTTAAGTACAATAGTACTTGAATGAAGATTTGTATACTAAATGACTCCTACTACAGCCACTTAGGAAAATATTCTAACTTTTGAATGTAAAAACGACAAGAGTTCAACTACTACTATTACTTGAATCCCCATAAACATGATTGTAAGCTCATATTTATAGTTTTTATTATACATTTGTGTCAATGGGGCCTTGTAAATGTAGAAAATGCTATGTCAACATAGCCCTATTGACCAAGGGTCCATTGATGAGGCCACATCAATAGGGGCCCATTGACATGATACTTTGACATTCATCATATCCCCATGACTAGATGAAAACTCATCCTTGAGTTCCTTTATAAAATTGGAAAGGTATGGGATTATTGACTAACTCTTGACATAACAAACTAACATACAAAACTGAGTGGATGAGTGTAGAAATCAACACATTATAAAAATTATAGTATTTATGATACAAATTTGAACATTATGACATGACTACAAAAAATTAAAAACATGCTTTTTGATGGCATGAAGACAATTGAGAAGATCAAATAGTCCTTAGTGGAGGCTCTTGAGGTTTTGAAAGACCTTCATCAGCTATAGGCATGTGCGATGGTTGAGGTGACTATAGCTACAACCTCCAGTGGGAGATGAAAGGCATACAGTAATGCCTTTACCTTTTCCTCCTTACTCCAATGATCATTCATAGTCTATGTAGTGTGACCAATGTGGGCTAAAATGGGGATATCCCATGGGTAGGGAATTACCAAGAATAACTCCTTAGTATTGATGAACGAAGCAAAAAATTGTTTGTGTTTGACATTGAACATCTTGATTACATTTTGTAGCTCCTGGTAGTAATTCATCTATTTGGCCAAGTTCTCAATAGAAAATATTTGATAAATGTATTTGCACTTGAGAACTGTGAGTTCAACATTTTCCATTGTAATATTTTACTTGGTGTCTTTGTGATGCTTGAACTTGGCCTCATACAACAAGTACAAGATGGCCACTTCTCTAGTTCTTACCAAGGCCATCTGATAGTCAACATGGCTAGATTTGCATATCAAAGATTGACAAGCTCCATGTATTCTATCATCTCCTTAATCTACAAATCCATGTGGATTTCTACCTTATTGTATACCTCTATCCCATCAATGATGGGTTGGTATAATTCTATTTCTTGCTAGAGTTGTTGGAGGGTTTCATTTACTTTCACCTTCATCAACTAGAAGTGTTTTTCATTTACTTCTTTCTGTAGAAAAACCTAATCTTTGTAATGATCTTTGACTCTGAAATTTGAGAGCCTCTAATTTACAGGTAGCTACCTCTATCTTAGTCTTTTGGTAAAGGGCATGGACCTCCTCCAAAGAGAGGTTTCTATTTTCTGTTGTCAATCTCCTTAGCTCTGTGTTGGCTCTAACTAGTTGCTCATACTGTTGATGGATGAAGTTGGTTAATTGTTATT
The DNA here is from genome assembly GCA_015680685.1 of Gnetum montanum. Lineage (NCBI taxonomy): Eukaryota > Viridiplantae > Streptophyta > Gnetopsida > Gnetales > Gnetaceae > Gnetum > Gnetum montanum. The sequence goes on along the minus strand of MNCI01023742.1, from coordinate 52,121 downwards.
ATGCTCATCAACATTCCACAAGGGATGGTTCTTTATGGTCAAATGTACATTCTCCTAGTGGGTCTAATCTAAGGCCTTCTAAATTTTATGTTGTGTAGGCTCTACTAAGGATTAGTAAGGCACTATCATCTCCATCACACCATCAATCCCTTTTATTCTAGTGTGAAGCTATTGAAGAGCTTCATCTTTTGTTAATGCTAGGTTGAGAAATATAGAATTGGAAATTTGGGCTCTTAATTTGGAAACTTCAGCATTCAAGCATTTATTTAGCCCCTTGGTTATTTTAAGTTACCCCTCCAAGATGATGTTTTTTTCCCTTGCCTCTAGCAGCTCCAATTGGGCTATAGTAATATTGTCTAGAAGATCAAAGACATCTAGAAGTGGTTACCCAGTTTACACTAGTTGGTTTAGCAATTCTTCATGATATTTTATATTTATTCTACTGCTTTTCATCCGTACAGATGTCTACACATCCTTGAGTATGATGAAATTTGGTATATATGCCATAGGTATGTTGAGTATTTTGGCAATTCAGTTGGCAACCACCTTCGCTGCTATCTTCTACCCTTGGTGCTGCATCACCAATATTATTGTTCCTTCACCTTTCTCAAAGAATATCAAGAAGTTCATGGCTTTCCTTGAAATTTTTGGGAGTGGCTAAAATTTTTCAAGAGATGCCATAACCTCTTTAGTGCTAAGATTCAACATTGTGGACAACTATGTTCTTTGCGCTGAGAAAAAGGATCCATCTCCACCCATCAAGATGATGATTTGGGCCACCTCATTTAGGTGACTCATTGCAAGTCAATGCATCGATGGGTCCCTACTATGCATGCCTACTCATTGCTCTTATTCACTTAATATCCATTCTTGGTACTCATGCAACAATTAGGCTATTGTAGTAACATCTAACACAGTTGTTTGAGTTGTAGGTGGAGGTAGTTGCTACTACTCCTCTTCTTGAATGATTGTTGCATGAATTTTATCTTTCATCATTTCCATCCAATTAGTGGTTAGGGCATGCCTGATAGAATCCTTCATATAATAGACTATTCCCCCCTTTTGACAAATTTTTCTTGATGAGGCATGGAAAGTAGAATGCCTTCTATCCACGTTCATTTTCTTTAAATTGCTTGTTCATCTCTAGATAGATTAGTTGTGGAAGGTTGATAGGCAATCTCCCACTTAGAGTAGCACATGCATGGGTAAAAAATGGTGATTTTTTTCACCTTACCATGGGATTGAGGTGGAAGGTTGTAATCGTATAGTGGATCTTTTCTATTGGTGTGAGCATGCCAAACTCCTTGCGATCAACATCATAACACCATTGCATCCATTCTTTCTTGATGTTGGGTTTCACTTGCATTGCAATCTCAGTGGAATTTATCCCTATTTCTAGTAACCCAAGCACTTTAGAAATGTCCTAAACCATGTAGGACACTAAGATGTCCTTGATATGTCCTTAAATTATCTTCCTTGTTGTTTTAGAATAAAAATGTCTCTTCCATGTACATCGCCCTAGTGGAAGTCATGGTTGGCCATATCGAAGAGGTCTTCAGTTGATCCTACACTTATTTTGGTGCTTGCTCTAAGAAAGGACAAAATTTTCATTCATAGAGCATCTTTTTTTGTACCTCCCTCCATCTTATTTGATTTAGAAAATCTTATGTCAAGGTTACCTCGGGATTTTCTTGTTGAGCTAGTGCATCATTCTGGTGGGAATGTCCTATTACTATTGTTGGTTATGGAATCTATCAAATAAATTCCACCTCAACCTCTACTCTAAGAGGATCTATGGTGTGGATTGCAAGTGGTTCTTCTTGGGCCTATTCTTGGCCCCTTCCTATTCTAGGTCATTTTTCCCTTGGTTGAGATGGTCTTTTGGTGCCATCTGTAGTCACAAAACATCCATGGATTAGTAGATATAATGTGTAATTTTAAATTTTTGAATACCTTATCTCATCATTTGGTTACACTTTGGCTAAGGTTGGACCATGGTAGATTGATTATTTTAATATTATTTTATTAATTATTTATTGTAAATGTCATTGAAGCTTGTTGGAAAATTTTAACTAATGTAATTTGGTATTTAATAGTTCATTTTTTAGTTAAACCTTTCTGGGAGTTAGAAAAATGGCAAAAAGTTTTCTATAAACAATGACACATTTGTGGCCCCCATGATGAAGAGCTTACTTCCAATAGCTATAGGGTTGAAGAATGGAGTGATTTGGATAAACGGTGAAGAAGTTATGGGCTTTGGAAGGTTCTAGGCTCCAAAACATTGAAAAACTCCCTTGGTGTTTATGAGAAAATGTAAAAAGTTCAAAGTTGGGTCATGCATATATATAGTATTTTCAAACGTTGATGGGGCTATGTATATGGGGCCTTGTATATGCATCTTCTCCATCGATGGGGCCTCGTATATGGAGCTTGTACGGAAAATTTTGAAATTTGAATATTTTAAAACATACAAGGAATTTTTTAATGAATTTAGCATCCATGGAGTTCTAGAAAAGCCATAAATATGATGAAATCATTAAATATGGTCTTTCAAAGCTTAAAAATTCAAAAATTTGATGAAGAATTTATTTATTGAACAAACTATGTAAAGGAGCACATGGTTTGATATAAAAGATGGGAGTACAAAAGATTCTGATTGCAAGAATGCCTAAGTATAAGGTGCTTAATGAACCATACCAAGAGAGATGTAAGTGGATCGTCCTCATAGTAGACATATGCCTTGTTTGCCCTTGCATAGCCTCAACCTAAGGAGTCCATGGGCCCCATACGTGATTAATGATTGATGGATGTTAAGGATCAAAACCTAGAAGATTCTATTAAAGAATTCAAGTATGTTAGACCAAGACACTAAATCAAAAACATGGACACTGATAGTAAGGTGAGTTATGATTAGCATAGATGGATGATAAAAAAGGTGGAATGGAATTTCAAATTGAGGTCATAAGAAGTCCCTTGAGGAGTTTGTGTTTAAAATAACCTAAGAAGATCCATCCTTAGTCCAGACCAAAACCAAATTCTTTTAGTGACTTCACATTACCAATCCAAGACCAATACACCCCCTCAAGACACAAGGGTGATCCCACAGAATAACCATCATTTCATAAAGAGAAGAAAAGAGAAATAGAAAGTGAGAGTGGGCCTTTGTTAGAGGGAACCTTTAGACATGGGTAACATGTATTTCTAGTTCCATAACCAATGCTTGTAGCCTATTTATTTGTCTAAGGGATGTGCTTTGAATTCCCATAATATTTTTTTATTTTCTTTTTGGATGGGAACCACACCATGCAGAAACTTTATTTAACTTCCTATCATTTGTCAACATGGAATAATAAGAAGTCTATAAAAACACTCATGCACTTAAGCAAGTAGAAGAGTACAAAGAGTATTAAGTCCCATTGAAGTCATACCTTGTGCAAACCTTTGAATCCTTCCCAATTTCGAAAACTACCAAGGTCATGAATTTATTAAAAGTTTATTTAATGAAAGGGACCTCAAATTTCTAGAATAAGAAAACCCATAAATTTTATGAATGGATGGATGTCATGGACTCACTACCTGTTCCATGAAAAAGAAAACATGACTCAGCCATTAGTACAAAAATTTAAAAATAGAAACTAGACATTAGCAAATAAAACATAAAGCACAAACCACCATTAGTAACAGCTACAACACCACTATGTCCTATTGCAATAATTCACTTTTATTAGAAAAAATAATGAAAATCAAATACTAAAAATAAAGTAAAATATATAAGAAAGTGTAAAATATTCAAGAAAATTTTAAATGTACTAACAATGATGTAAAAATAGGAAAAGGTTCGAAAATTAAAAAGGTGTAAAAGATAAATTACAAAGAAAAAAATATCTAAAATAAAAAATAAAAAAACTAAGGAGCCATGTGTATGATTATCATGAATGTCCATTTCCCTAATGACTAAGTTGGAAGAAGGAGATTTGAAAAATTGAGCATGGTTGTCCATCCGTTGAGGTATTTGTTGCATTGGCTTGCTTGGGCTCAAGGAAAGGTTTTACTTGTTGGATGTTGACCAATTTATTTTTGTTTAGGCTCTCAAGTCTATATATGATCATGAACCCAAACAAAAATGTTTTATCAATTATATAAGATCCCTTACATGACATTTGCAACTTAGTTTTTTGAGGTATGTGTGTGGGATTCTAGTAGAAAATCTTATCTCCCAATTGAAATTTTACTTTTCATATTCTAAGGTCATGATGCTTCTTGTTATATACCTTGTGTACTTCATTCAAAGATAGGACCACTAATTGGTTTTCATATAGTACATTTAGGTTGATCGATCTTTCTTTTTGTGCTAGACTTAGGTTAAGATCCAAGTCACATGCTATTGAAAGTGTACAGAGCTTGGATTAGAATGGAAGTATTGGAAGTTTATCATATGCCAGCTCATAGGGAGAGTAGCCTATAGGAACTTTCCATGTTGAGTGGTAAGCCCAAAGGGCATCTTTGAGTTTTGTACTTTAGTCTCTCCTATATTTGTTGAGAGTTCTTGTTAGAATCTTTGTAATCTCCCTATTAGTTACCTCTGCTTGACCATTGGCTTGGGGATGATAGGGTGTTATTAATTTATGTTCAGCCCCTAAGCATTGCATGATTTTTCAAAAAGTGATACCTATAAAATGAGTTCCATTGTTAGAAATTAGTGCATATGGCATGCCAAATCTATTTACAACATTTTGTTATATACATCGGGTAGTAGATGATGATGTATAATCAGTGATAGCTACTACTTCTACCCATTTGGTGCAATAGCTGACTATTACGATGATGTATGCCTTTCCATTGGACATAGGTGTGATGAGACCCATGAATTCTATGGAATCCTTGGTTTTTTAGTGACTAAGATTTTTCATCATAATAGTTTCTTTTCATATAGGGCTAGTAGTAGCCTAATTTCTTGATCTTAGTGGCAATGGATTTAGGTCCTATATGTCCTCCACATACACCTTCATGAATCTACTCAAGGACTATTCTGGGTTCAATCTTACCTAACCACACTAGTAATATTCCATCATAGGACCATCAACATAATGTGTTATTACTTACGATGTCATATTACTTCAATCATTTATGTACAACATCCTTCTAAGCAGTAGTCAAGCCTTGTGAAGATTCACCATGCATAAGGTAAAATTTGATGTTATCATACCACCCCCCAGTAGGAACAGTATGAACTACAACCACAAAAGTATCCTTAGTGCTCTATGTGATGGAAATAGTATAGTCTAAAGTCAAGATGAATAACTTACTAAACAAATCTAACATTACACTAAGGGCTACCATTGTGATGGCATCATCTATAATGTTCTCATTTTGAAGTCTATGTTGTATATCTACATATGTAAATTGCTACAATAATTACTTTTCTAAGTCATAGTAAGGTTGTAAATGTTTTCCTTTTCATGTGTGAACCTTGGTAACTTGGTTGACCATAATTTCTAAACTCCCCTTAATCATTAAATGCTTGATTCCTAGGTCACAAGCTACCATCATCCCTCTAATTAAACCCTCATACTCTGCTATGCTATTGGTGCATGAAAACTTAGAATAATAGGTGAAGGATCGAATTTCACTATATGGAAATGTTATGATGGCAACGACACTAGCCCCATGGGTAGTTAAAGCTTTTTCAAAGTGCATGAATGCCTCATAACCATTGGTCACTTGGCTAACAACATTAATGTATTCATCAGGGAACTCAAGCTCTATGGTTATTTGGTCATCAATGGATGAAACTATAACTTGACCATTTTTGAGGATTGAGAGACATTATGAAGGTAAAAATCCATGGTTATGGATTTCCATTGGGCTATACAACTACTCTCATAAATGTTGTTTGTTATGGCTCAAAGTATATTATCTTTGAAAATGATGTTAACTTGGCTCCTGAAGAGGTAGTGTCTCCAGTTCTTCAATGAGAAGACTAGTGTGAGACAATACTTCTCCACTTTAGTGTATTGGGGCTCATGGGAAACTAATGCATTGCTAAGATAGTATACTAGCATCTATCCTCTATCATCACATTTTTGATAGAGTAGAGAGACAATGGATGTGTTGGAGATATCAAGGTAGATGTAAAATGGTTTACCTTCTTGAGGAGGATAGACTATCAGTAGTAGTTCCAACTCTTGCTTAAGGTCTTTAAAGGCCTCTTGGCATTGATCCATCCACTCATAGTGAATCCATTTCTTAAGAAACTGTCACATGGATTGTAACTTATCTATAATTCTAGTGATAAACCTATAGATATATTGTAATCTACCTTGTAATCCCTAAAGCTCCTTAAGGTTGTTAGGCATTGATAATTTGGATATGGCCTTAACCTTATTAGGATCAACACGTATCCCTACTTTAGATACTACAAAGCCAAGCATCTTATTGATCTTGATAGCAAAGACATATTTCTTGAGATCAAGCTTAAGCTCATACTTGAGACATTGTTTAAGCATAAGATCTAGGTCATTAGTGTTGGCACATTGGCCATTTTATGGAACAGTAAGACTCATGGGTTTGATTTTGGTAAATTTTCAATAACTTACAAGAATTATCAAAGTTATATATTCAAAGGTTGTTGGCATGTTAAGGTTCAGTTACCCGGTTGTTAAGAATTTGTGGAGTAAATTAAAGGATGAATGGGATGATAGGATTGATATGGAGTAATTTTGAGCCAAAAAAAATGGCGTTGGGATATTTTGGAGACATTGTCAAACATCCGTTACCATTCTAGAAAATGTTCTAAAGATGCAAATATTTTAGTTTTATGTTTTTGGAGGCTCGCGATTTTGCAAATGCCAAACCCTCACTCACGCAGTACAGCAAACTGAACCATGAAATTCTTGGGCATGGATCTGTGGAAGGCCTACACAACAGCTAAATAATACCTACAATCATCGTTGTCTGAATGTGCTCTGGATGGCCACAAAAAATGCTCATTTTACCTCCCAGGATTTTGTCCTGAACGCAGCCCTGTTCACGGATTCCGCTAACGATTTGGTGAGTTCAGCAATGGAATTGAACTCGATTTTCCTACTCCACACAGTGGCAGGATTGACAATGGTTCTTCCGCTGCCAACGCAAATTCATCATTTGGTGGAAGTTTGGGTGTTCTTGGAAAATTCGTGGGTCTGTTTTTCCGCCATTAGGGCTTCCAGCAGGGTTAATTCGGCAACGGCGTCAACATAACATGCAAGCAGTGGGCGCACAAAGGCAGACGAAGGCAATAACAGCAGCGCCAACACAATACACGGATGTAGGATGCATGAAAAACCCCAAATCAGAATCTGCATTATTCGGTGTTCTGTCCCGCGTGTCTACAATTGCACTGCAGAAAATAAAAAATAGAGGAAAAAAGGCAGAGAGCAAAGGGTAGACGACAAGCAGAGTCATTTTGAATTTTGGGCGGTATGTCGTCCTCTTGCAACTTACCTCCCAAAATAGCAGCCATAACCAACGCCGATGCATTCGGCATCGCATACTAGTCTGATGAACACGGTGACAAAGACACAAGGGCACATCAAAGACAAGTGTCCGGAGATATTTTGGGCCAATGCTAGTAAACCGGAGTTTGCAGTTTATTAAATAAAATTTAAAATTTAAAATAATCCACAATACCATATGCACATGTGAAGCCCCAGTTATAAACTTACCCTTTTCTAATTTATCTCAAGACTTCAAAAACATTGTTGGTTGATATATTATATAAGTTATATTAAGCACTTACAGATATTTGTAATATTAACATGTTTATGATATTTTAAACATGTTTATTTAAAAGTATAGATATNAACCACCCAAAATTGTTGTAACTTACCTAACTTGTTGGGCAAGTAACCTCCTAACTTGTTGGGCAAGTAATCTCCTAATTGGTTGGCCAAGTTACTTGGGAGAGAAGTTAGGTGAGATATTTTTGAATATGTAACTTCCCTACCTACCTTGGAACCCTATAAAAAGGCTTCAGGGGTCAAGGAATAAAAAGGGGGAGGAACATTGGGACTTTTCGAAGATATATCATCATCACACTTGGGGTCTCATACATCACATTTTGAAGGCTACTAGTTAGCACTTGAGCTCTTACTTGGAGACACTTTGAGTCTTGGGAGAAGAGCATTTTGTAAATAAGAAAGTGTGAATGATTGCTTGCAAGATAGCTTGCTAGAATAAAGATCTCAGCCTCTTTGTCATGGTCCTGTGAGTTATGCATTTCATTTTTTGTTTTGTTTAAATTGTTTAGCTAGTGGTTTAGATAGTATCATCCTTGGCAGATAATTTCGGGATTTTTAGATTGCTCTTATTGTTCTTGTTTAGAAATTTCTATTAAAATTTTGCCATAGAAGCGCTTGTGTTTAAAATCCTTAAGAGAATTTTAGTAGTAAATTTCATTATTATGCAACATGTGGGAACTGCTATTGGGATTGTTATAAGAGAGCCTCTGTTTGTAGTCACGTCGTTGAACAATTCAGTAGTCGAGAGGGTTTAGAAAATCTTTAGTATCTTGATGGGACCAGAATAGCTTATTTTTATCTTTAAAGTGAATTCTCGTGGTATTTCATTCAGAAATTGTCAAGTCTTTTAAAGGTTCTATTTGAATGCAATCGTTGACATCTATTATCTAGTCAAAATGGAGTCTCGTACGTGGTAGTTTACGCAGCAATTTTTGGTAGCATAG
>MNCI01023742.1:31621-42209 GCA_015680685.1 Gnetum montanum | reverse complement strand
GAGACTCTCAATCTCAAGATCTAGGTAATCAATGCCAATACATTGCTCAACATCATCATGAGGCCCACTTAGGCTCAAAGGTAAATTGATATGATCCTAGGTAGTCATACTTTCTATTTTGCATGTCAACCATAAGCACATTAAGTGGCACCTGGGTAGAGATGAGTAAATAATGCTAAGAGGCTATGAAATTATGCAAAAACATGCTACTTTAATGCTAAACAATATGAAAATGGGATTACACAAGCCTATAAAAAGTAGAGATAGGTATATATAGGGGCATGAAGGCTAAACATATGTTAGGCAAGATCAAAATATGTGAAATAAGGTTGAAACAAGTCATGAGCTTACTAGTTTAAGGCCTTAGCAAGCCATGATGCCATGATTGCAAATGGTGATTAGGGAAGGTCAAAACCCACCATTCAATACCAACTTAAGGCTAAACAAGGTCATATAGTGCTATAATAAGATTAAACATATTGAAATAAAAGTAATATTGAGGCTAAGTAAGATCAACAATGCAATAATGATCAAAATAGATTATGATATTATAAAAAAAGGTTGAAGTAAGGTAAAGTATGACACATATAGTGAATCCTAGTTTAAAAATGGTCAAAAGGATTAGATTTTTCTAGTTTTAAGCTTTAGTGGCCCATGGTTTAAGGTTATGAGGGTTATGGATGAGTTTGGGAATCAATAGAGGCTATTTCTAGGTCATTTGAACCAAAAAAATTAAGGCTTTTAATGCTTCCAAGCTAAGCCTCCCTATTTCCATGCTAGTTAGTATGGAAGGGGTGACTCCTAGCATAAATGTAACATCTAGATAGTTTCCTAGGCTTTTATTAGCTAGTTTTTGACTTCTTATGGCTTGCATGTTAGCAAAATTCACTAGGAAAGGGAATGGACTAGTTCAAGTGTTAATTTCAAACCCTGGGATCCCTATATGGAGGCTGAAAATGTCTTCCATGTTGTGCAGGTTGGCCCTAGTGTGGAAACTAAGGAAAGTGTGTTACATGACATCCAAAGGGAAACAATTAAGGTTTCAAGGCCTTCCCAAGGTAGTGCAAGGCTAGGTCTATCAAAATTGATCACTTTGAAGGTTGAAAAAGGCCAAAAAGCATGTCTAGAAGCATAACCCCTTGCTTGCACACTAGCTAGCATGGATGAGAGGGGGCTTAGTATGGATAATCTAGATACAAGCAAAAATAGGATTAAAAAAGGTTAAATTGGTAACTAGAACCTAGATCTAGAGGTTATGCATCTCCTAGCTTCATTTTAAGGCCATCTCAATTAGTTTTAAGTGCTAGAGCAAGTTGAAATAACTTCTTTCCATTTTTCTATACTAAGCATGATTGCACTAGTGTGAAAAAATGGGGATGTTCTTATTCTTCAATCTTGGAATTATCTAGAAGCACATTGACTAGGTTTCTAGGCTTATAGAACTATAGACTATGATTTACTTAGTTTTCCCCTAATTTTGGGCATGTTTGAAGGCTTTATGAAAGCATGCAAGATCTCCCCCACTTGATCCATGTTGGGAAAGTTTCTCCATCATGGAAGATGCGAGTGGATGATTTCTAGGGGTCAAAATGAGGTCAAATGGTTATGAATTTGAGGCTATGAGTCCTAGGCTTATTTGGTTTCGACTTTTGACTTATAAAAGCATCAACTTGCTATCAAAAGCAAACAGGGAACTCCTCCCAACTATTTCCATATTCCCCAGCATGGAAGAGGCCTTCCCTAGCATGGATGGATCAAGAACCCTAGATCTAGGCTAGTTTTGACCAAAATTAACAATGCATGTCATTTTCCAGATTTTCTGGAATCAAGGATTAGGGTTTAAGGCCAAAATCTAGTAGTTTTGAGTGTTTCCAAGTGGTTTTTGATCTACCCCCTTTCTTCCATGCTAATACTTCCCATGCTTAGCATGGATCTAGCTAGGAAGATAAAGGGGGATAGCTATTTGGCTATTTGTGGTCATTTTTGCAGAGTTTGAGGGTTCTAGGAGGTGTAAACAAGGTCCTAGGGTGAATACAAGGCTTCTTAGTATTAGTTTGAAGTGTCTAAGGGCTATTTTATTAGTCATCCCTTTCTCCACATTAGCCAATGTGGAAGAGGTGATTCCTAGCATGGACAAACTAAGGGACCCTATTTTTTGCTATGTTTGTTAGTTTTGGCTATGCATGCATGTCTATAGGCTTATTAGTGTCAATTATTAATGCCTATGGTTAAAATCTAGTATGTTTGAGAGCTATAAGATGATTTCTTGGCTTACCCCTCTTCATCCACATTGGGGCTAGGATGCCCAATGGGGATAGGATCATTCCCAATGTGGAGAACCAAATGAGGGTAGTTTTGAGCTATTGTGGTTGACTTTTGGCTTCTAGAAAGGTTGGGTTGCTACTCGAAATTAGTTTTCATGAAACTTTTATAACTATTGGCTTTATTGCATTCCATTCATATTGGGGCTAGGATGCCCAATGTGGATAGCCTCCTCCTTAGTGTGAAAGATTCTCAGGGGGCTAATTTTTGTTGATATCAAAAAGTCTGGTGGCTTTGCAAATGGCCCATAGTGCTTTGGCATAAGTACAAGGTCATTTGACATTGTTTTGATGTATCTAGGATCTATCATGAATCGTCCTAGTTGGGGTCAAGATATTTCCACATCAGGGAACATGGAAGGATCCTTACCTATTGTGGATGAACCAAAAAACTTAAATCTAGGCTATTTTGATAGCAAATTTACCATGCATGTCAACCCCTATGGTTGCTAGTGTTGATACATAATACTCATTGTCAAATTCCAATAGTTTGGAGGTTTTTAGTTGCCTCATGCAATCAACGCCCATTCTTCCATGCTAGGCATAGTGGCCCCAGCATGGACAAGAGGGGTATGATAGTTTTGTGCTACGTTTGACCAATTTTGAGGCATCTGGAAGCTCCAAAAGGCTCTGACAGGGTCTAGAGGTCATTGGGGTGGGTTATTAGGATACTTTTTGTCATAAATTAGGTTTTATTGCATTCCCCTTGGCTTCCACACTAATCAATGTAGAGGTAAGTGGGGAGGGGAAAGGATTCACTACCATGGAACAATACATAAGTATAAAACATAACATGTTTTATGGGAAACTAGCCTACTAGAGGTTATCAAGGAGTAATACGCTTGAAAAAATAACTACTAGGTGGTCAATTTTGATCATCCCACCATCCGTCCATGCTAGATCTATGCTACCTAGTATGGATGAGGCCTCTCTAGTGTGGATCAACCAGATCCTAAGGTTTCAAGCTTTCAAATGGATTAAATGAGGTTTTAGGGTTGCCTATGGTGACTTATGTGGGCCTACTTTGAGGGACATATCTAGGCTAGATGGGCATTGGGGGCTAAGGATATGTGTTACCCCCCTTATTCCACAATGGCTAGTTTTGCCCCAACGTGGAAGCCCAAAATAACAAGTTTTGACTAGACCTAATATTATTTCAAAGCTTTGGGTTGGATGATGTTGGTTTTAACTACTAAAAATGGCAAGGGCATTAGGTTTTAAGGGTATTAAAAGGTGCAAAGCATGCATCCATGTTGGATCTAGGCTACACAACATGGATGCATGGGGGTTAAGGCTAGAATATGATTTTAGGTGCTCAAAGGATTTAAAACCCCAGTGTTGATGGAGTTTCTAAGCTTAAAACACCTTGCATGGGAGGTGTATGGTGGGGTCCACTACCCATAATTTAAAATTCTGAAAATTACACTTATCTCCCACCAATCCTAGTGTATAAAATACTTTCCCCCTTTACACTTTAGTGTACTTTGAGTTTTGGCACATAGAATTATCAATAGGGGCTTATGAGTGAGCATTTAGGTTTTATGTTAAAAATTTTTCCAACTTTCAATAACAATTTTACTTTGGAAAAACATCACATTGGAAGAAATCTCCAAAAGATATTTTTGATTACAAATTCCATTCATATTCAACATGGAAGCATCACATCTTTCCTTCAGCCAACATAGAACCTTCATCCCTTCTAGTTTTTAGGCTTCTTCAACCTTGATGTAGTAAGGATGAAGTAGCGTGGAAACAAGACTAAGAGTCTAAGGATCTAAAAGGTAGATAATGTATTGATCGAAATCGTCAGCATAAGGCTGGAAGGGAAAACCAAACACTAAAATTTCATCGAATAGGTGCAACTGATCCTACCTTCATGTGAGGGCAAGATAGAAAAGAGAATAAAGGCAGAGTGCCTTGGATGGTCTGCACACAAATCAACCAAGGACTTCCCCGAACGTAAGCTATAGCTTGCACTAGGGTTATCGTAGCTAATGTACGAAATATAAATAGTGACATAAAAATGCAAACAGAGCATATACAAAATTGTATTATAAAAAAAGCGTAAACTAAATTTAAAAATAGAGTAAACACTATAATGGAAAGGAAAAAATGAACTGTATTGTATTGCTTAGAATGAATGTGCATTGGTCAAAGCATAGTTGCACATGTGGATGGCAAGTCAAGTGCTAAGCCTCAGGATGATGTGCTTACAGGTGCTTGGATGTTAGGAGTCACGTGCACCCGAGCGTCCAAAAGTTGCTAGTCAGTGTTTTCCAAGCCATCAACCTTCAAAATTGCCAACCCTTTTTATGTGAATGGATAGGATATTTATAAGTTTTGGCTAGGCTTTGGCATGGAATTCATGGATGGAATCAACGGTTGAGAGATGAGAGGCAAACAGATCATGTAATAGGTGTTAGATGGATAGCTACATGTCAATTGGACATGCGTAGGCAGGCTATGTTCTTGATTGGATGCACCTTATCTTACAGTGTGTGTTGGCTTACTCCAGCTATCTTATGCCCATGGAATCAGATACAATTTGGAGCATAAGAGCTTCACAATCTCACAAATGGTGAAAATTTACAATGAAAATGATAATGTTACAACAAGAAAAAATTGACTCTGGCTCACTTAGAACTTGTTGACATGGATTGACTACTACAGGGTGCTAATGTAAGTGGTTCTGTGGTTGTTTGAGGCATTTCTGCTTCCCAAAAGCTTCCAGCATGAGTTGATTTTATCTTGGTGTGTCCTTAGTATGTGTTTGGTATGCTTTTGACCAAGCGTGATCGGTACTCACGTTGTACTCATGCTACACTCAAGCTGCCAACATGACCTTAGCATGACTTGATGCAAATGACACATTTCACACCAAGTTTTGATTTTTGAAGCCTATTTCTTGAGTACAGCAATTACCTAACTATGGTTGACCCTAAGAGTGATCTCTAAGTTGAAAATTGAGCTTGGATGTGACTTGTTTTAAATCACTTTTGGTAGCTTACGCTGGACTCATGCTACCAATGTGAGCCTAGTGTGACCATAGTGTGAGCTACAAAAACTTGTAATTTTGCACTTGAAATCTAGAATTCTGTAGGCTGGGACATGAAGTAGTCATCAATGAACCTTGAGGATGAGTTTCACCTTTGAAGTTAGACTATTTTGACTTGATTTTAAGGCTCATAGAGTTGGTCATGTTGGACTCATGTTGTCAATGTGACCTCAGCATGACCATTAGTGTGAGTGAGAAAATGTATGCAATTTGTCTCAAAATTTGAACTCCTGAAAGCTCAAAAGGATCTAATTTTTTCTCATCTCAAAGTATTAGGATGAAATTAATGGTGTTTCATTTGCCCCTCTTTGTTGATATTTGGGGGAATCCACCTGAGAGGCATCAAAAAAGAAGTACAAAACACCATGACCAAGTAAGTACCAAGCCTTATCCATCGACTCTTGGCTAGACATCATCGCACTATGTTCAAAAGTACATTGGATTGGGGAAGTGCAGTTCAAGATGCAAGGGGATTGGTTGTAACTGGGAAAATCAAGAGTTGATCAAGGGTTATAGTTGCTGTTGGAATTTTGAGATAGGAATGCTCTCACATGAAAAAGCCATATTTTTGGTCCTTATTAGTAGTCGGTGTTTAGCAGGCTTGGAACCGAGACATAGAAAGTGTGTTCTTTGGAGAAAATAGGAATCTTGCAGAGTGTTTATGGGATCTTGTTGTAAATAGCCAAAGCCATGTGATGATGTGCAACATGATCTTTTGAGACATGAGTGTAACTATTTTTCTAAGACAATTACCTTCCTACCTCAGGCTTGTATAAGAAGAGCCAATGGTCTTTGGTCTATGATGTCAACGGGGTTATGAAGGCCTTTTCCATGCATTTTTATCTTTGATCATTTTGTTCTTTTTTTTATTTCTTTTTGGAAGATCTTTCTTTTAGTGCTATAATCATGCTCATGCGTTTTGCATTTGTATCATGTACCGTGTACTGAATTTTGCGTTGCAACCCCATTGTTTATGTCTTAATTTATGACAATAATAGCACCTTATCCTCTTATGGTAGTAAGAATGATTAAAAATTTTAGAATTATTTTGGTGGATAGAAGCATCTTCTAATTTTGATGTAGTAGGAGTATCCTTTAGAATATCATTTGGTTGTAGTGGGCTCGTTGATGATGGTTGCTCTTACGTACAACACCCTAGTTCACTCTTATCATGTGGACTTCTTCCTTGTCCTAAAACCATCCAAAGGGATTCCTTTCCCTTTACCAGCCTTTCATATACTAATTTGACATTTGCAATTTCTAATTTGGCCTATTCATAAGGAAAAGTTAGCTTTTCATTCTCATTCCTTAGGTCTAAGAGTTCCTTAGTAAGATTAGAAATAGTTAAATTCAATAAGGAGATTTTCTTGTGCTTAGTTTTGACTTGTTTATTTAACTTATTATAAATATTTTGAAAATACAAAAGCTCATTGCACAATAAATCAAACATCTCATCATCATTAAGATCATCATCTAATGAATCAACATCATCATCAGTGAGGGCCATGTAAATGAGATGAGAATTTTTTCCATCATCCCCCTCCTTCTCACTCTACTTTCCACAATTCCAAATTTTATAGAAGTTGGTCTTCTTTATCTCATCATTGGATCTATTCTTGTGCTGCATCCTACTATTGCTAGGATATTTGGAGGCCATATGGCCTCTTCCACCACAAATCCAACACTCTATAGAAGAGAAATTAATGTTAAAATTTAAAAAGTGTTTACCTCTATTTTTACCTTTGAATAGACTAGATCTTTGTTGATTTGACCCCTTGCTTCTTCTTCTTATCAATCGTTGTAGCTTCCTTGAAAGAAAGGAAATCTCATCTTTGTCGGACTCATCATGCTTAGTGAGCTTCTTCTCCTTTGAGGTAGTCTTTAGAGCGATGGATTTTTCTTCGATAGCTCCTTTGCTTATGAGGTTCATTTGATAACTAATGAGAGCACCTTGAAGCTCTTCAAATTTTAAAGTTGAAAAATCTCTAATTTCCTCCATGGTCGTGACCTTTGGTCTAAACTCTGGCTAAAGTTTTGATCATTTTAATGATGACATTGTTCTTGGAAAAATATTTACCAGTACCTCTAATGGCTAAAACAATACCATTTTCTCTAGATAAGTAATCTTTTGTTTTCTCACCTTCTTTCATTTTAAGCTTATCATATCCACTTTGCAAAACTAAAAATTTAGATTGTTTGACAATAGAGGTTCGTTCATATGTAGCTTCTAATGTTTGCCAAATTTCTTTGGTCATTTTACATCCCACTACTCTATTAAACTCAAATTTATTCAAAGTGCAATATAAACAATTTTTGGCTTTTCAGTCAAACGTAAAGTTATCTTTCTTCTTTTGTGTCCATTTGTTGTAGGGCTTGATGATTCCAATGGAGATTTCTACAAGCAGAATTTAGCCTTAAAGGATGAACTCCCAAACTTCAAACTCCATATATTCGAAGAATCCTTGCATCCTAGCTTTCCAATAGATGAAGTTAAATCCATCGAACATGGATGCCGTTGTATAAGATGTCCCCTCCATTGTTCACTCTTAAAGTTGATGACGAAGAAGAGTACTAGGCTCGGATATCACTTGAGGATTACTAAACTGAGAAAATGGGAAAGAATGAATAAGTTCCCCAAATTAAAAATCATTTAAAACAAAGCACACACCAAAATTAATGTGGTTTCCCAACTTGGGTAGTCCATACTCATAGGATATTTTGCTAGCACACCTCTAGACTTTGTTGCTCTCAAAATGTAGTTTGAAGGGTACCACATCTTGTACAAGCTCTAAGCTTTGTCCTAAAGTCATTGTATGCAATCAATCCACTCAACCTTGTAAAGTTCCAACAAGCTTAGAATGTGGTTTCTAGGATTCCACAACCTTTACAGCTTGAGCTCTACTTCAAAGTGTTGTGGCACTACACCAACACTCAATCCCATAAGATCCTAACAAGCTCAAGTAAGATGCCTTCCCTCAAGAAGCACATCAACCCCATAGGAAAATAAAAGAGAATAATAATTACAATGAATGAATGCAACTAAGTTTGCTGATTCTTGTTCTTTAAGGTATAGCTCACTTTGACCAATTATAATAGACAATAGATAGTACATTGAGGAACAATAATAAGAGAATGATGATTACAATGATTGATTGACAATGACACTTGATAGTACATAATGCTTACTCATTTCCCAATTGAATGAAGTCTTCTTATAACTGATATGTTTATAAAATCCCCTTAGAAGTTGTGCAATGGCTATCTAATGGTCATTGGAGATGTCTTCTTCAAACCTGAGATATATTTTAGCATCAAACCTTCATTGTGAAAAGATGTCTTCTTCATAGGAAAGACATCTTTGTGGAGACGTCTTCATGAAGACATCTTTCTCACTAGAAAGACATTTGTTATTTTTCAAAGACATCTTTATTTCAGCAACCTTCAATTCAACCAAGATGTCAGCTATTTCCTAGAGACATCTTTAGTAATTTTCCTTCACTTTGGTAAAGACATCTACTATTTCTTAGAGATGTATTTCCTGAGATTCCTTTGCACTTTGAAATCTTCATTCATTATCCTTACTCTTGAATTTTCACATGCTTCCCTGAGATCTTGATGATGTTGACTTTGCTTGTGAGTTTTTGAATCCTTTGCTCTTGATTCTAATTTGCTTAGTTCTTGTCCATAATCTTGTCCTGTAAACACAACACCACATAAACATCCTTTGTTCTCTATTTTTCTTAATGTTCTAACATACCAAAAGTTCAACACACACAACAAAGAAAGTCCCTAGCGATGGTGCCAATGATGAGTAGCAAAGTGCCCTCTACACCCAACCATACAATTCACAAGCTTGTACACATGATCTAGTCAAATTTCGTGGAACTCTTTAGGCATCTTAGGTTTAGATAGCAAAGTTAAAATTTATGCTTGTCATTGTCTTTCCAATCATCACTTGTGTTAAGTTTATGAGCATGGTTAAATGCAATTAAGAAACAAGATATTTTTATTTTTTTTGTTATTTTATATAATTAAAAGCATCAAAAGGATAAAATGATTAAATTATTAAATTCTAATTAATTATGTAATTAAATATAATCTAATCTAATCTAAATGTATAGCATATGTTCTGACTTTCTGACTAATCTTATTGGGTTACTAAGTGTTTATTGCTTGGTGTACCAAGTATTCATTGCTAGGATTACCAAGTGTTAATATATTATGCTTGAAGTGGTTGTACTCACCTTGCTACAAAATAAATTATTAATTTTCTAACTGGAGAAAAGTAAAGTGCATGAAAATAAAATGCTTAAACGTAAATTAATGCTAATCAAAGTGTTGCAATGGAAGGAATAAATCTTGATTTTATTGCCATCATGTAGAGGCATCCAAGTCAATCTTGCACTCAAATGAAATTTCATACAATCAATTTAATCCATGCTATGAGCACGCAAATGTGGATGACATGCACATATTTATAGATTTTAGGTGATAAGGTGTTAATGTATATCTCCCAATGCATCCTAGGATGCGTCAACAAGGCTACAACAACCAACATGTATCAATGCAACTACCTTACATATGGTGTTTTATCATATGGAAAGTGATCTAAGGATAGTATGGGAATAGTTGGCTAGCAACATGCATTCATTGTGAAAGGTAATCACATGATTTACTTGCTAACATTTGGTAGCAAGACCTCCTTGGAAACTTGCATAGGTGAGATCAATGAGCTAATGGAATAAATAAGAAGATCAGCAATGGATACTACAGGATTGCTTCCATGTAATGCATTTTCATTTTGAGATTGAACCTTGGTCACCTGCAACCTAGAAGAGAGATCCTGTTCCAACAACATCAATTCATGAGGAACTTTCTAGATATTTTAAGCAAGGTTGTTTAGGATATACCTATAAGTAGGTAAGACTAGTTTAGCAAGTTCCAATATGAGCATAGATGGTGATGGCATAATATTGTGGGGAGGAACGAAATGTAAAAATGATGGAAGAGGTAAGAAAACCTATGATTGCGGAATTAGGATCATGTGGAACAAGGTAAAAATGGTTAAGTGGTTGAATAACACCTTGTACTAATGTTGGGAGAGTAGGATTGACCATTGTTATGATTGGGAAAAGATAGTAAGCTAGATGTAAGTTAGTCGCATGTGGAGCTATGATAGTGGAATTAATCAAAACAAGTGCTTCAAGAGTAC
>MNCI01023742.1:0-27873 GCA_015680685.1 Gnetum montanum | reverse complement strand
ATTCATTCCATCTTGTTGTTCATGTATTTGTGACCTGTGTCTTGTGTAGCATTGACTTCATACCTCATCAAGGTGGCATCTACATGTGTGTGTTTTTTGCATCGGTATAGATTACATTTAACCCTTCTAGTACCTATAGACATTTTAAGGTGTGATTGCACAAGGGCATTATAGGTTGGAACCTACTTTGGGGAGGACCCACTTGTGTGACTTTTGGAATTTGTACTTGTTGCACACCACCACATCATCTTATACCCTCCAAGTACTTCATTGCCAAATCTATTCTTTTCTTTGTCATCATTTTATCAAACGTTCCTCAAACCAGTCTAACATTAAACTTTTAGGGCAACTTCCTTGAAAAAATTTCTAACTCTAAAATCACACTAAGTAAAGAGTTCAATATTTATTAAAGACAATGAGTAAGGTAGGAAATCATTGAACCTTTTTCTCAATAGCCTTACTAACAATTGATCTTTATGTGATTATGGATGGCCCCTAAAAGAAGACAAAAAGGAGGACCTTCTCAAGGTGCAACCAAACAACCTAGGGGAGGTAGAGGCCAAGGACCTCATGTAGAACATGTAGAGAAAAAGGAAATCATTTAGCATCCATCATGAAACTATTGTTACTAAATAATCTATCCAAGAAAAGGGAGGAGAGGTTAGGGCTCGAGCCTATGAAGAGGAATGACAGCTATTTGCGGCATGGCATGTCAAGGCCAATCAAATGTTCCTGTAGCTACCGTGTCCATGAAAAGTGCCAACTCCATCAAACATTGGAACATCAGCATGGATGGCTCATAATCCTTAAATAGAAGAGGAGAAACGTTAGGTTCTTCTTCAATGGTATCAATCTTAGAAGCCTGATGCATAGGACAAAGGAAAGGCACCCATGGAGGAGGCACTACCACCAAGACCCACATGAGTTCCAACAAAGTTTTGTAATTTTTTGTCTATGTCCCAATTTTCTTTTGTCATATCTATTGTGGCATGAATAAATTTTTGGTCAGTCAATAATCCCATACCTATCCACTGTGTAATCAATTGAGCTTGTTCCTCACTTTCTTTAACTCAAGGACAAGTTGTTATTAAGTCGCGGGGGTATGATGAATCGTGGTTAACCAAGCCCCATATACTAGGCCCCGTATACTAAGCCTGCTACATATACTAGACCCCGTATACATGGCCTCGTATACGCAACATCTATTCTAGCCTATAAATAAGCATGCACCCACTACGCTTAGGCATCTTAGGAATTAGTTGTAGCCAGACTCTTGAAATTTGTTCTCACAAGAGTTAGAATATTTTCCCAGTGCATGCCTACAGTGTGATGCTTTTAATTGTACGAAACCTTTATTTGTGTGTGATGTACTTGGACACACACATGATCGGCAATAAAGATCGTGATTACTTCATCATTGCAACATTAACTTAGTTTAATTATTTAATTGTTATTGTTATTTATTATTTTCTTAGTTAATATTTTTTTGCCATCATTTACTATTCTTGTTGTTAACTGCGAAATGAGTACAACTTAATCACGAGCATTTAAGTGTGACTACTTGGTAACCCAATAGCGTACCTACGATCTACACTTGGTAATCCCAGTAGTAGTCATGCATGAGATCCAAGATGTGTACAGATGATTAAGGAATGAATGCTCATCACACTTAGGCTAGCTTAGACTTCATTTCCTACTGCTTATTAGTTTAATCAAGATTATTTTCCATTGTCTCTAGGAGTAGCATTAGTTTAGGATCACATCATATGCCTCACTCTGGACTAAACCATATGTGACAAAGAAAATACTAGTCCATGTGGGAAGACAGCGAACTGCAATCAACGTGTAACGATCTAGATACCACAACTAGCCTATCCATGGAGTTCAACTAGATCATGCATGAATGCCCGTATTCATATGGTTGAGTGTAGGGATACCTTGCCACTCATCAATGATGCTATGAAAAAAAAAAACTTGCATCCAACTTTAACTTTTAGGATAATATGAATCATGGGATCATTCATATTCAATCTTCTTATAGAGAATTTATATTGGTCTCTATACCAAGATGATAGTTTAGATATCTCATCCTTTACTCACTAATCTACAAGTGCCAAAGGATGATTGTTTATGTCAGTAAACCAATCAAGCCTAATGACATACTCATATGATCCACATACATGTAAAAGAAATACTTACACCACATATGAAAATGGAACTATGTGCATAAATGAAAAATTCCTGAATACATGATATAAGCAATGATTACTCATACATGTAATCAAATTCTATGTAGCCCCAAGGCTTCAACATGATCCATAAATACATCTCTAGGAATGGGTTTAGTTTAAGGATCTGCTATCATATGACTTGTATAAATGTGTTCTAGGATCACTTCCTCCTTGATGATTATTTCTCAAATAAATTTATATTTTATATTATTGTGCTTTATCTTGTCATGGTACTTAGGATCCTTCAAATATGCAACTATTTCCATGCTATCATAATGGATTTTCATGATTTCTAATGTATCTCTAATTATTCCAAGTTCTTGAAGGTAACTCAACTAAATGGCTTCTTGTATTTTTGTTGAACATGAAACAAACTTTGCCTCCATGGTGGATAGGACTACACAAGTTTTCTTCTTCTTAGTCTAAGATATGATGCCATAGTTTAACAAGAAAGAATATCCTAATGTTGATTTGCATTCATCTAGGTCATTGCCCTAATCAACATCACTAAAATCCACAAATCACAAATCTGATCCTTGATAGTAAATCATATAGTCCATAATCCTCTTTAAAATCGTATCAATTACTTTTCAATATGCAGATCTAGCATTTGACTGGTAACAACTAACCAACCCTACTACAAAGCATATGTTAAGTAAAGTGCATATAATTATATACATTAAGCTCCTAATTGCAGTAACATATAGCACACAAATCATTTTCTTCTTGTCTATGAGAATTTTTAGATATTTATTAAGGGTAAAATTCTCACCTTTAGCAATGGATATATCAATGGATTTGCAATTATGCATTTTGAATTTCTCAAGAAGTTTCTATAGGTAGATATATAGTTTGGAATAACATACATTCTACAATCTCTAGCTTTATGACTCAATATTTCACAGTTAATACAATAGTCTTAAAATTAGCAAATGATTTTAAGTTGTACTTTGATAATTCATAAATTGGTTGTGTCGACTGGGCCCTGTCGACAAGCCCTTATCGACACATGATTTGATACATTGATGTGGCCCCATTGAGGTAGTGTCTATTTTTTCCTATAAATATGTGCTCACCTGCTATGTTTATGGCATCTTTTGTCATAGTTGTAGCGAAGCTCTTGTAGTTGTGCCATTTGAAAGTTAGAATATTTTTCTAAGTGCCCACAGTAGGAGTCAAAGAGTGTATGGATCTTTATTCAAGCACTATTGTACTTTAGCATGACAATGTGTGTGGTAATAAAGACAAGCTTTCTAATAAACATTGCAACACTTTGAAATAGATTAATTATTTATTTATGTATTTAATATTTTATGTAGTTTCCTTTAATGCTTTAAGTAATTAAGCTAAATTAAGCTAAGTTAAGCTAGATTAAATAGCCATTAATTAAGCACATAAGCATGACCACTTCAAGCATACGATTGGTGCTTGGTAATATAAGTAATGCTTAACATTTGATAACCTAGTAGCATTAAACATGTTCAAGATGTGTACAAAAAGTTGGAATGGATGCTTATGTTAAGATTAGTTAAGTGTAGCTAGTTAGATTAAATTAGTAATTTAATTATCCTATTTTTATTCATTATTCTTTACACTTATGTGACCTAAAATAAAAAACATAAAAATGATAAAAATCATATACCTCAAGTGCACTTAACCATATGTTTGCATTTCACAAATGTAATTGGGAAGATAAAGATTGAAATGGTTAGTTTTACTTCCTAGAGACTAGTGTGCTTAGAAGGTTATAAGTCGATGGAATTCAACTAGATCACATGTGAATGTTTAGTGATTTGTATGATTGGGTGTAGGGTCTACTCACCACTCATGATTTGTATGGTTGGGTGTAGGGTCTACTCACCACTCATGTTAGGGACTTGTACTTTGATACATGTGTTATCTAGGACTTAGTGAATATTATTTATGATTGTTGGATCGAATCCTAAGATCATAATCATTCAAAATAATAATAATTAAATACCAAATAATTAATCAAAACTATACTACAAGCACATTGAGAAATTATTTTTAACAAAAACATCTTCTTCTTCTCTTAGTCATGATGATTCTAAGTTAATAGTACCACAAGAATGTAGATTGGTGTACACTCATCCTAATGAGGTTGTACCCAATTTTACTTACATCCTCCATTAGGATGAAAAAATATAGTGGTGAGAAATGGAGGGGAAATTTTTATTTCCACCTAACTGATATATTCCCAAGATGCTGCTCCAAACCCTTACAAGGTTGGGCATCAAGAATCTTCACAGGGAGTATATTATTGAAGATCATGACTTTCGAGACTATTGTCCCACTGAGACACAATGAAAATAAGATCAACAATAGGAAAAGCACTAAAAATGAAGGGGAAATAGTTCACTAACTCCTTTTTCCTACTAGATCAAAAGGATAATGAGGAACCTCTTTCTGAGGGTTCTCAACATGCAAACTCTCCACTTCTTGACTTTGGTAAAGGGGAACCAAACATGAATCCAAAATCAATGATTGATGAACGACGAGGTACCCTTATGCTCAACCATACAAATACGAGTGTTTCATGCATGATCTAGTCAAATTCCAAAGACTAAGTGCTTATGCACCCTTGTGAAACGAGGATGGGTTGGTTGATTGTTGTCTTCCCAAGCTTACCTATATGTCATGATTATATGGTTAAGTAAGCTTGAGGCATATGATTTTTATAGCTTTTATGTTTTTATGTCCTGCACTAGTAGGGAAGGAGAGAGGTAACTAAGTGACTAATTTAACTTAACTACTCATTACTTAAGTTCTAACTAATCCTAACACTTACATCCATTCCCACTTATTGTACACATCCTAAACTAGTGCAACATTGTTGGGATTACCAAACACTAATTGTTACTAGGTTACCAAGCATTACACGCATGCTCGAAGTGGTCGTGCTTGTGTAATTTAATGATTTTATTAATTAANTGGGCACTTGGAAAATACTCTAACTTTCAAACAGACTACCAAAGTTTTTTTACTTGATTGCTAAAAGAATTCCTTCCAATTGTGTGTCTGGGCACTATATTTATAGGCTTGGGAGAAACTACTCTAATAATTAGAGTAACCGCTCTAATAATTAGAATAACTACTAAAGTAACTGCTAGAGTAACCATTCTAATAACTAGAATAATTACTAGAGTAACAGCTAGAGTAACTACTCTAATAAGTAGAGTAACTGCTAGAGTAACCACTAGAGTAACTACTCTAATAATTAGAATAACTACTAGAGTAACTGCTATCATCATACCCCCATTACTAAATGAAAACTTGTCCTCAAGTATATAAGAAGAGAAACAAGTTCTTTACAAAATATATTAGGGGGATATGGACTTATTTGACTAACATATAGAGTGACACAGAGAAAAAAAACAAATACAAAAGTGCCTGAGCATACAATATTACAATTATGTACAAAATTGGTGCTCATGATAATTTGGAAAGAACACTAATGGATCCAAAGGACATCCAATCCTTCTTGGCAATAGAAGAATGAGGGAGAGGTAAAAGAGATCCAGCAATCATGAACAATCTCTTGTTAGTGATATGGTTGCATCCTTCTTAGTAACGATAGTCTTGCTTCCAATCCATGCTTCCCACTGCAATCACAACAAAACTAAGGATTAGTATATATGATACATAAATAATGGCTGAAAACCTTGTTTCATCAGTGATTTTATCTAGCCAAGTTATGATTGTGATAGATTTCTTGCTTGATATTATTAGTTGAAAGACTGACGAATGGGTTAAATAATAGAAGAGATCCATACAATTAAGAGAAAGCTTGACACAAGAAGTAGTGGAAAGAGGGTATTCACAACAATAAAAATGAATTTAGATGACATGAATGGGGTATATAAAATGAATTTGATTGTAACAATGTCTAAGGGTAAAGAACTTAACTTAACCAAACCAAAAGATATGCAAGTGGGTCCTACCAAAAGCAAGCTCATTCTCTTTATGCCTGGACAAACCTACAAATCAAACATTCCATAGGCTCTAAGAATGTCATTTGAAAGCAAGAGTTAAAAACTTACCCACAAGAATTCACCAAAGAAAAATTATGCATCAACCCAGAATGGACTAATGATAAAATCAACAATGAGATGGAAAATGGGAAGAAAGATGGAGAGGAGAGAATGCAATTGAATACCAAGAACAAGGTTGTGTAAAGCCCCTTGTGTATTTCATGGTTATGATAACTAAGTAGAACTCATCCCAAATCTAGTCTCAAACCAACGACATTCAGTGACCTCGCATTAATACACTTGGCCAATCCATCCTCTTGAGGTAACAAGAATGCTTCCACAAAGAGTGACCACCATCCCAAGGAGAGTGTGATGGAGAAGAAGGAAGCAAGAAAGGGCCTTAGTTAGAGGGAACCTTTAGGCATGGGTAACATGTCTTTCCAGTGCCATAACTAGCGCTTGTAGCCCATATTACTTATTATGTCTAAGGGGTGTGCTTTGAATTCTCAACTTTTTCTCTTTTTTCTCTCCTTTTTCTTGATGCATGAGAACCACACCATGTAAATAATTATTTTTATTCACTCAACTTCTTGATATTTGAACAATGTAAAAATGGCGAAAAACCCACAAAAAAGCATCCAAGCACCCAAGAGAATGGCCAACACCAATGCATTGAATCCCATTGAAGTCACACCCTTTTCATCCTTTGAGTCTTTCCTTAGTTTGAAAAATACCCAGCCACCAATTCATTAACAAGTTTACGTAGAAAAAGGGTACTATACAGTTCCAAACCAAAGGAGACTATAGAGTTGTATGGATCAGTGGATGGCGTGGACTCATTGCTTGTTTTACCAAAAGAACCATACCTTCATATCAGCATCATAATTCAAAGGTAAAAATCAAACATTAACAATCAATATGATATAATTCAATCCACCATCATGAGCACTTATTAGATGATGAATAAAATTAAATCAAGCAAATAAAGAAACAATAAAAACATGAATGATGGTGTGAAAAAAATAAGAAAATTTGAAAGAATGTTTAAAACAAAAAATTTGTAAAACAAAAATTCAAAAAGAACTATGGACCTAGAATGGATAACATAGGTGGCCATCTCCCCCACAACTAAGTTGAAAGGAGGAGATCCGAAATAGTGAGCAGGGTTGTCCATCAAAAGAGGTAGCATTTGTACTAGCTATCCTAAGATCCTAGAAAGGTTTGGTTTGTTGCATGTTAACCAAAAGGTTCTTATTTGAGCTCTTAGGTTTGTATATTGCCATGGCCCTTGAAGGAAAAGTTGCATAAATAATATAAGGTCCTTCCCACAGTGTTAGAAATTTACTACGTTGTGGCACATGTGTGGGATTCTAGTAGAGAACCTTATCTACTGGTTGATATTTAACTTTCCTAATTCTTAGGTCATAATGTTGTTTATTGAAGGCCTTGTGCAATTCGTTAGATGATAGGGTAGCTAATCAATTTTCATCTAGAAAGTTAAGGGTTACTAACCATTGTTTCTATGCTAGATCAAGGTCAAGGTTGAGGTCACATGTCGTGGAAGCATTGGTAATTTACTATACACTAACTCATAGGGAGAGTAGCATGTAGGGAGTTTCCATGTGGAGTAGTATGCCCAAAGAGCATCATTCAATTTAGTGCTCCAATCTCACCTAAACTTGCTAATGGTTCTTGTCAATATCTTCATAATCTCCTTGTCGGTGACTTCTGCTTGACCATTCACTTGGGGGTGGTATGGTTTAGTCAATTTATGCTCAACCCCTAAGCGTTGCACTAATTTCTAAAAAGTTTCACTTGTGAAGTGTGTAGCATTATCTAAAATAAGTGCACATGACACACCAAACCTGTTTATGATTTATTTTTAAACAAATCGTGCTATTGTAGATGATGTACAATCTTTAACAGTAGTTTCTTTGGCCCATTTTGTTAGGTAATCAATGGTAACAATAATATAAGATTTTCCATTAGACGTTGGTGTAATCGGCCCCATAAAATCAATTTCCCAGATGTCGAAGGGTTCTAACAATTGAACCCATTGTTGTGGACCCTCCTTTCTAGCAATCATTCTCCCATCATGTTGATTTTCTTGGGATCTACCTTTATCCCTGTGTGTGAGATTTTGTGCCCTAGTAATATGCCTTCTTGGACCATCAAATGTCTTTTCTTCTAGTTAAACCTCAAATTGGTTTCTACACAACTTTTTAACACTTGTTCCAATCAGTCCAAGGCTTGATCAGAGTTTTCTCCATAAGTGAAGAAGTCGTCCATAAAGACCTCCATGCCATTCCCTATTTGTTGTTGGAATATGCTTAGAACTAGTTATTGACATGTTGCAGGGGCATTGCACAAGCCAAATGACATTTTTTTGCATGTGAATGTTCCCCAAGGACTAGTGAATTTAGTCATGACTTGGTCTTCTAGGGCTATTTGTATTTGGTTATATCTACTATATCCATCCAAAAAACTATAATAGAGATGCCTTACAATGGTGTCTAAGACTTGGTTGACGAATGGCAATGGAAAGTTATCTTTGAATGTTGCCATATTTAGTAGCCTAAAATATATGAACACCCTCCATTTGCCTCCCTTTTTAGGTACAATAACTAAGGGGCTAATCCATTCGCTATCAGCAATGGGGTATATGAACCTAGCCTTGAGAAGCTGTTCAATTTCTTCCTTAACTACTTTCTTTAGCTTAGGGTTCAATCACCTCTATGGTTGTCCTCGAGGCTTCATGGAGAGGTCAATGTAAGTTCTATGTTGGCATATCCTAGGATCTATTCTATTTAATTTGGGATATGACCAAGCAAAGGCTTCTGACCATTTATTTATTACCTTCAGTAGTTCTTCTTTCTGTGTAGGAGCAAGCTTAGCATTGATAATTATCGATTTTCCATTTTTAAGGAATGTGTATTTCATACTAATGGGCAATGATTTTAGCTCAAGGGGCTCCTACTTAAATTTCTCAAGGATTTCCAACTTTCCCCAGTTGATATTTTCAAGGTTAAGACTTGGAAGTTCGTGGTGGACTTGCACCAATGCATCTATGCTATCGATGTAAGCACAAGTTAAACCCTTAGTTGGTTCCATGCATATGAGTGAACTTCTTTCTTGATCAGCTATTAGCCACTAGGTGTCTTCCTATCATGTGGCTAATGCATATGGGCATCTTCGTATGTTAATCACTTGTGCGCACTGATTGCATGCAAGAAATGCTAAAATTTGCACAAATCATAATCTCTGCATGCAATTACACTCTATGTCACTGTATGCAATGCATGAAACTTTCTTCTTCTCAATCTTTCCTAATGTATTTTCCTTTGATATTTCTAGGTGAAGATCATGGATTCCTAGGCATGTGTTAATGGTGCTTAGCCATGATCTTTCCATTATGGTTGGGAAGTTCCCCTTACCATTGTTTACATGAATCACTAGGAAGTCAACTAAGTATGACCACCCACAAACAATGGCAACAATGTCTTCCACTAGTCCCAATGGGACAGTGATGGACTAGTTAGCCAACTATAGATGAATGTTGCTCTTTTTCAATGGAGGCAGGTTTTAGGCCTTGTACATTTCTTATGAAATCAAGTTGACACTAGAACCTGAATCCACAAGAGCCTTGAACAATGCATTTCTAGTGATTTGTAAGTATATAAGAGGACTCCTAGGATCAAAGAATTTCCTATGAAGGTGGCTAGCTTTGATCCAATCGGTGACGACATGTGTTAGCATGACCATATGTTTTGAGTGTGGTGATTGGATTGAAGGGGGCTTTAAAGTTTTAATTGATACTGAGTCGTCTAAGGAATTAGCTTCTTGTGATTACAAGGGATTGGTTGGACTATTGGTTCTAAATAAATGTCTTTTCTTCATGTGGTCGTGGAAACTAGTAGTAGGTTGAGAGTTAATAGACCTCATGGTATTATGTTGTTGTGGCTAGGTAGGGATTTTACCTTGCATCGCGGGAGCAATTGGTAGTGGAGCTATTGGTGGAAGAGACACAAATAGATAAGAAGGATGATATGCTTGTAGAATATCACCTCTAGAAGAGGGAGTTCCATAATACTCGTGGGCTTGGTAGTGAGTTTGAGGAGTGACGTGACCAGTAGAGTCACATTGGGAGATTAGCTACTACATGTAATATCCATATGGGTCAATTTTCTAGTAAGGATACTGTTGCCTTGGTGGTGGTATTCCCCATGATTGTGGGTGTTTCCACTATTAATATTTCTCAATAAATTGTGATGGAGTTCCATTGGGATAATATGTTAAGGGTTGACACAACTACCTTGGGTTACCTAATGATAAGGTAACATTCGGGGTGTTTGCCTTTTATTTAATCATGGGTTGAGTGCATAAATCCTAGACTTCTGTAGATGTGAGAATACATGGAAACATCCATTAATATGGTCATATTGAAATATCTCACATCCACTATCATTATCTATTTCTGAATCCACCAGCTCTTCAATGATGGCAACTTTTCCCTTACCCTTGCTATGTGCATGTTCAGCCTCTTTCTTTTTTCTTTTCTCACTACCTTGCTCTATAGAATCCTCTACTATTTTAAGAATAGTTTGAAATCTATTGTCTAGGTAATCCCAAAATTGATCTACCTTTTCCAAAACTTCTAATGTCATCTTTTGGATAGGCAATGTTTTCCTACTCACCATCTCTTCGAGTGGTGACTCTTCTTCATCCTTACAAAATCTTACTCCCCTGTTTTGAAGGGAAGGATCTTGGTTATACTGTTATGCACTTTATCTCTTCTGTATCTCACCTTCTTCCTTAGCAACTTACTCAAATAGTCTTTGAATTTTATGGGACCTAAGCTCAAATAGTCTCCCTTGGGCATAAGTCCTAAGAGTTCTTCTCGTTTCATGCTTGTAGTGACCAAAAATGTTAATGGCTGGAACACCGGTAGGTTATTAGGTGCACAGCCTAACCCTAAATTCGTGCAAGGGTCATGCTGGAGAAAATGGAAATGGGTTTTCCTAAACAGTCTTGTCAATCAAACAGGGACTTACGTGATGTTCAAATGATTGTGTGTGAAAAGAGTTTATACTACGTTATGCGTGGGCATTGGGTTTGGCTCAGCTAGAGCATAGCAGGATGTCCCACCTGATAATAATGACATGAATGTGAAAATATGTATGAAAAAATAAGAAAGTACAAGCATTGAACTAAATGCCAAAATGAAATGCTTGAGAAATGTAATAGAATTTGAGAATAGCAATGTACCAACTCAAAAGAGGGAGCATGGTTAATTCACAAAGGTATACATAGTGTACCATAGGCATAGTGGGAGTGCATTCATAGCCTCAGTGGTGTTGGGTCGTAAAGTTTGGCACTCGTTGTGATGAACCATGCCTGCCAAGTTGGCCACTGTGATGTACCATACAGTGCTTTGTAGGGCTGCAATGGGGCTATGGTGGGTCGTGATGTGCAACTCTGCCTCTCTGCTAGTGTGGTGTGCTCTAGGTCTCGTTCGTCCATAGAGTTCAATGCCAAGATGCCAAAATGCCAAATGCCAAGTACTTAAAAAGGCTTACATCCAAGGAATGCCAACCACTTGGGAATGCCAATGGTCAAGGAATGTAACCACTAGGAACTACCAACAATTAAGGAATGCCAATGTTCTAGGAATGTAACCGCTAGGAGATGCCAACATTTAAGGGATGATAACTACTAGGGAATGCCAATGGTCCAAGAATGTAACCACTAGGAGATGCCAACATTTAAGGGATGCTAACTACTGAGCAATGCCAACGGTCTAGGAATGTAACCCTTGGGTTCCCAGGGTATTTATAGGGCTAGGGTTAGTCCAAAATGTGGATCATGTGTCATGTGGCAGTGCGGTGGGTGGGATCACACTTGTTCCATGTTACGTGAGGGACATCGGACACTGGTCGTAATGCTGGATAGGGTGCTATGCAGTAGTAGACATGGTTGCTACGATACAGTAGACATGGTTTCTACGTTGTAGTCGACATGGTTTCTACGCTGCACTACACTACACAACGTAAGAGGTGTGCTACGCTGCACTATGCTACGTAGGGTAACATCTGTGCAGAAAGTGCCATTGTTCTAACACTTACCCAAATTATAGTCATGATGTCAAGACCTAAAATTTTATGGTGTTTCAATGGCCCCTCTTTATTGATGTCTAGAGAAGTGGCCTGATAGATGTCAACAAAGAATTACAAAACTCCACAGTAGACATGTCACCAACATCACTCATTGGCACAAGATTGGATGTCATTTTAGCATGCTCAAGAGTGTTATGAAAATAAGGTTATGTTAGGGGACAAGGAGTATAGGAAATTCTAGGGAGATGAAATTAAAATGATGGATATGAAATGCAAATAGTGGATCATGATGTAAGATGAAAATTTAGCATGCTTAACAGTGACCATGGCATGATGTGGTTCACCCCTAAAATGTTGACCTCTTGTTGGAGTGTTTATGAGAGAATCAAAGAAAATCTAAGGCTTGGCCAGTTGTAAAGCTACAACATTGTCAATTTTCCTAGGGATGTGCTTTTCCCCATTCTTTTTCTTTTTTCTTTTTCTTTTTTTTTTTCTTTTCTTTCTTCTTCTCTTTTTATCTTCTTCTTTTTTTTCTTGAGATGAACCTTCTTTGGGTTTAGCTTACTACTGAATGTTAGCTGTAAGTTAGCCATCGAGAAGATGGGCTTTGTTTCCTAGGGATGATTTATGTTACATCCGCTTAGGCTTTGACTAGCCCACAAAGGCTCCCCATGGGATGAGTTGTGTTACCTCTATCATGAGTTCAATGGTTGATGTAAAGAGAATGCCATGTATGTCACAATGCGTATGCCAAAGGGATGTCAAATCATGAGTATGTGGGGGATGAGAGAATATTAGGATAATGGAGTGAATGTGCATAGGTTGTAATAAGGATGAGGGGGAAGGTGCACTCTTAAGTGACTCAACTAGTCCAATCATGCACATTAGAGCAATGTGGTGACTTGCTGCTGCAATGAGATGCCTCTCTGCATTACTATCTCTAAGGCTTCATCCTGCAAACACAACTCAGAGAAGACAAGAAAAACAAAAAACGTGAAATGCAAGTGCAAATGTCAGATGTGAAGATGTTGTAGGTGCTAGATGTGAAGATGCAGTAAATGTGTCAAATGCTATGCTAGTTGCAAGTGCTCTGAAGGTGCCAAGGAGACAATGTTGTGAGTTCTATGAAGGTTTCACTAATGGCCAGTGCTCCAAAAAATTAGTATAATGGTGAGAGGAAAGAATGCTGCAAGTGCCCCAAGGGTTTCACAAATGGTAGGTGCTCAAATCAGATCAGCAACATGCCAGTTTAAAGTCCTAGAAGATCATGATGTGCTAGTTTATACTCCTAGTAGATTGTTGAATGCTAGTTTAATGTCATAGTGGATAGTGGATGTTGTGGTAGTTTAATGTCATGACCCAAGGATGAGATTTTATGCCAGTTTAACATCATGAACCAAGGACGTGTTGTGCTAGTTTATAGTCATAGAGGACTATTTGTGCCAATTTATAGTCATAGCAAACTGTCTGTGCTAGTTTATAGTCATAGTAGACTGTTTATGCTAGTTTATAGTCATAGTGGACTAGTGCTTAGCTTGCTTGTGTAAGGTGTGATGCTGCATGCATGGTCATGCTATGTGCCTGCAAGATCATGCAAAAATCAACTAGAAAGAAAATAGCATCAAGCAACACCTATTGTAAATAGATTTAAAATGTATGAATGAAAGAAAAGCAATGCAAAAAGTGGTAGTTTTAGGCCATTCTGGTCCGTAGGCTAGTTTAAGGCCTTTTTGGGCCATGTGTTTTTGTAGTTTTATGTTTATTTTTTTTATGTTTGATGTTTTTCAAATGCAATGTGTAAACTAAGTTGAAAAATGTGTAAAGAAAGAAAAATATGTGATCTAAGTGAGCAGGCAAAATGTAAACGCATAGGCTAGTGCAATGTAAAAAAAAGTAAAAAATGCATGGCAAGTGGAGGCAAAGGGTAGGTAGGCACCAAGGGAAAGTCTTGGCCATGTATTTGCTTCCTAACCAGGCATGGATTAGGGAGTGTGCAAGGCTTAGGATCCTCTAGGAAGCTTGAACCACTCATTTGGGTGTGTTAGCCTTAAGCGCTGCATTGGTTATTATAGGTGTACCACCAAGAAACTCTTCTTCTAAAACTTGTGCCATGTCTATGTTGTGGATAGTTGAAGAGGAAGCGTTATCACCATGGATGATAACTTGACCACCTTCGTATGAAAGGTGGATTTCTTGGTGGATGGAAGAGGAGATGGTACATAGTTGGGCTAGCCAAGGCCTGCCTAGAATCATGTTGAAACCTGGCATCTCCTCTATGACAGTGAAATATTCACTAGTGGGGAATTTCTCTCCTACCACAAAGGCTAAGTTGATTGTACCCTTAACTGTAACACGTGATTCATTCAAGGATTTTAGACACGTGGTTTTAGTTGGCTTGATTTCATCCACAAGGCCTAGTTTTCAATGATAGAGTACAGGACTACATTTGTTGCTACACCATCATCAACATGCACTCTATGGATGGTGCACTGTCCAACACGAATGTTGATGGATAGTCGAGTAGTAGTCACCTCCCCTCGTGCGGGGTTGGCTTTGACTGCATCATCGCAAAAGGTTAAGGTTTTTGAACCCAATTTTTGTGGTGTGGGGGGTAAAATCATTGCATGGATGGATGTCTCATTTGCAGGGATATCCTCCATAACAGGAATAGAGGCCAAGATCTAGGCTAACGCTTCGCAATGAGTAGATGAGGTCATGACCAGGTCGTACAAGCTCAACATTTTGTTCTTTTTCTTAAGTGCTTGTTTCACTAGGTTAATGTAGCTATGAAGTCCTTGTCATTAGTCATTGTGTTGGCCTTGATTCCATCCATGTGGTTTGAGAGACATATCTCTTGTAAAGGGGACTTGGGCTTCGTTTGCATGGCCTGCTTGGGGGTAGGGGCCCCAGTGCTTTTCTTTTTGCTTGCTAGTTGTGGCCTTTGCTTTAGCCATGGTGGTTGTGAGGTGTTCGTTTTCCCTCTTGCATTTCCATTTGGTGGGCCTACCTGGGTTGTTAGTGGGGTCGACCCTCGAGGGAGGAGGGAGCAAGATTTTGCCCACTATAGGGCTTTGGGTAGGTAAAGGGCCATCACATTGTGGCACCCTTATGATAAATGATGGCTTAGGAGTTATTGTAGGGGTTGTTGTGTGACTAACTTGTTGTGGCACCTTGATGACGAAAGGTTTTTTCGCATTTTTTGTTGCTGCATCATGCCAGTTTAACGTCTTAGCGGATGATTGGTTTAGAATTTTGACCACAAAGGGTGTTGTAGGTGCCTGAGGTGGCACTTTGATAATAAAGGGAGGCCTCTTGTTTGTGGAGGCAGAGGGAATCCTTGCCTTGCTTGGAGGCACATGGATCATAAAAGGTTGCATAGGTTTGGGATTGCCACCTATGCTAATGGAATTTATGACATAGGAGACATCTTCTATGTTGGATTGACTTGCTGTGTTCATCACTAGTTGGCCTCGTTCTATCATTCTCTGTAGGTCATCTTGCAAAGCACAACAATCGTCTGTACTATGACCAGTAAATTGATGGTAATGACAGTATTGGCCAAATTTAAAATGTTGTGGGACCGGGGGATCATTTGGTACTACTAATGTGGGGTTCCTTAGTAGTTCACAATACCTATCATGTTTTTGATGAGTAATCATCGATACGTGTTTGTGTTGGATTTCCCTGGCTTTCAAAAGTTGCTTCAGTAGTTCAAAGGGCTGCATCGGTAGTGGTGTATACTTTGAGCAGTGCTTGCATTGAAAGTTGGGCCTTGGGGTGGCCCCTACCAATGTAGGTGAGTTAGCATCAAAGTTGGTGGTTTTGTTAGCTAGGGCTTTGGGTTGGTTAGCTGTTGGGCCCTAGTTGGTTGCTTTTGTGCTTGCAGCAACTGTTGTGTTTTGCTTGTGAGCATGTTGGTTTCTGTAGGCCACATAAGCTAGGTCATTGCTAGCTTATGTTGCTTCCTCTATGCTTTTTGCTTAGGAAAAGGCTTGGCTAAGAGACTTTGGGGCTATATAATACAGTTTGGACTTAATAAAGTCATTTACTACACCTTTAAAGATGGCCAGTAGATGTGCCTCCACTAGGGGTTCATGCATTT
The DNA here is from genome assembly GCA_015680685.1 of Gnetum montanum. NCBI lineage: Eukaryota > Viridiplantae > Streptophyta > Gnetopsida > Gnetales > Gnetaceae > Gnetum > Gnetum montanum. Next base: position 11,435 of record MNCI01023742.1, on the reverse strand, counting down.
CACTCAATGCAGCATTCTAACATTGGAGGAATTTTGGCATGGGCTTTAGAGGCCCTTATTTAACTTGCATAAGTTGGTCAAGGGTTGCTTCAAGCTTTAGGTTGTACCTGAAGTGTGTCACAAACCTGATTATGAGATCCTCCAAAGAGGAGATTAAGGCCTTGGGGAGTGTGTGATACCAGTCCAAGGCCTTGCCAGTGAGTGACATGGGAAACATGTGCATGATGGTGTGTGGCCAAGCTTGAAGGATTAGGCATTCAGATCAAAATGTAACCAAGTATGCATTGGTAGTTGGGCCCCAGTTGAAAGAGTTAGGGGTGGTACCATAGGACTTATGGGGTCATCTCCATAGAATTCCACCACCTTGATGGTGTTAGAGGAGGTAGCCTTAAGTCTCTTGATCTCCTCCATCAAGCTTTGGATTAGCTAGAATACCTGATCCAAGCTTGGGGATGTGCCAGCTGGTTGCATTGGCTGGGCTTGGGTTGGTTTCATAGCATAGGGAAGAATTGTTGGTTGTGGGGTTTGCCAGTTTAATATCGTAGTGGATAGTTGTTTCTAGTTTAATGTCATAGCAGACAGTTGTTGATGTGTTGGCTAAGCGATGGATGTGGTGATCGAAGTAGGCCACACACAAGTGGGTTGGACAGACACCGTAGACACCAATGAGACAGGTGGGATGTAGGATGCCGATGTTGTCTGGGGCTGGGAAGTGGCCCCTGCATGAGCATAGTGTTGGGAAAATGCATTAGTTGCTTGGGAGGAAGGCTAAATTGGCATGGTCACCATCTTGGAGAGGATGGATGGACCAAACCAAGGAGGGACTATACTAGGGGGTGGTTGTTGGAAGATAGTGTGGAGGGGGCTCTCATGCTTGGAGTGGACCTCAAACTTATCTTCTTCCTCCTATGAGGCTTTCTCGTAGGTTTTCCTTGTATCATTCTTGTTTGCATGGATAAGTAGAGACAACAACTGGTGGTAGGACTCCATAAGTGGGATTATGTCAAACAAGGAGGGGTTGTACTCCTGTTCATTCTGGTGGAGTCACTCATAGTCCTATTCTACCTCCAAGTCAAGGTAATCTATTAGTAGTCCTGCTTGCATTTTGGCACAAATGAAATTGTATTGTTCAAGGCTTAGTGTGGCATGATTTGGCTGGATTGTGGTATCAATTATGTTAGACATTGATGTGGAAGGTTGATCTGGATTCATATTCACAAATTGGGTTGTGAAAATTACTATTTATAGAAAATGGCTAACTTTGAAAACGAGAAAAAAAGGACTAAATCTGCCAGTAGCAGGAAAATGGATAAGTGCAAAAAATGAACGAAAAAAAATGCTAAGTATGAAAATGTAGAAAAAAAAATTCTAAGTGTGAAAACTGCTAAAAATGGCCAACTCTGGTGCTACACTCGCTACACTCTAAGAAGTTGTTATGCTCTCTAGAACATCCAGAGTTTTGACTAAGTGCTAATTAAAAATGTAGATAGAAATGGTTCATGCCCTCCTTCTAGCACCAAAAACTATAGCGACCGAAAACATCGGTGGCTAGAACACCGAGAGGTTATTAGGTGGACAGCCTAACCCCGAATCCGTGTAAGGGTCGTGCTAGAGAAAATGGAAATAGGGTGTCCTGAATGGTCTTGTCAATAAAACAGGGACTTACGTGATGTTCAAATGATCGTGTGTGAAAAGAGTTTATACTACGTTATGTGTGGGCATCTGGTCAGGCTTAGCTAGAGTGTAGCAGGATGTCCCAGCCTGAGAATAATGATGCAAATGTGCAAGTATGTATGAAATAGTAAGAAAGTACAAGCATTGAACCAAATGCCAAAGAGAAATGCTTGAGAAATGTAATAGAATTTGAGAATATCAATGCACTACCTCAAAAGAGGGAGCATGGTTAATTCACAAAGGTATACATAGTGTACCATAGGCACAGTGGGAGCATAGTCACAACCTCAGTGGCATTGGGTCGTGAAGTCTGGCACTTGTTGTGATGAACCGTGCCTGCCATGTTGGCCACTGCGATGTACCATGCAATGTTCTGCAGGGCTAAAATGGGGTATAGTGGGCTGTGATGTGGAGCTCTGCCTCTCTGCTGGTGTGGTGTGCTCTAGGTCTTGTTCTCCCATACTGTTCAGTGCCAAGATGCCAAAATGCCAAATGCCAAGTGCTTAAAAAGGCTCACATCCAAGGAATTCCAACCACTTGGGAACGCCAATGGTCAAGGAATGTAACCACTAGGAAATGCTAACAGTTAAGGAATGCCAATGGTCTAGGAATGTAACTGTTGGGAGATGCCAACATTTAAGGGATGATAACTGCTAGGGAATGCCAACAGTCTAGGAATATAACCGCTGGGAGATGCCAACATTTAAGGGATGCTAACTTCTGGGGAATTCCAATGGTCCAAGAATGTAACCCTTGCGTTCCTAGGGTATTTATAGAGCTAGGGTTAGCCAAAAATGTGGATCAGGTGCCACGTGGCAGTGCGGTGGGTGGGACCATGCTTGTCCCATGTTACGTGTGGGACACGGGACACTGGTTGTAATGTTGGACAGGGTTCTACGCTATAGTAGACATGGTTGCTATGCTGCACTACACTACATAGTGTAAGAGGCATACTACACTACGATATGCTATCCAGGGTAACATCTATGCAGAAAGTGCCATCATTCTGACACTTAGCCAAATTTACAGTCGTGATGTCAAGACCCAAAATTTTTTGGTGTTTCAATGCCTAAGCCCATCCATTAGATGGCATAGTTAATCCCTTTGCAAATAACCATGGCTAGGAAAATGATGCAACAGTGCATAGTATCGATTCATGGTAGCATCCAAGGGTTCATGTCCTCCTTGTTTCCAGCCTTGCATTTGCTTTGGCAAGTTAGACACTTAGGGGTACATTTGGTACTTGTCATTAAATATTTTTAACATAGTACTCCACCTACAAATGGATTTCAGTTCTAAAGACCAATACCAGATTTTCACTTCTTTAACTAATGTCTATAGGAACAACTTAAGTTTTTTCCATTCACTCTCTATGTTCTATAAGGCACACACATCATGGAATACTTGTAAATGATTCTAGGGATCAGTGTTGTATCCCCCTTCAAATTGTGGGATGTTGTTCATATCTAATCTCTTGATCCTACTATCTTTCTGATGCCTTGTTAGAATTCTAACAACCTCAGTTATGTCCAACATACTTCAAGTAGTGAGGAGGGGTTCATCATGACCATCTCATACATGGCATCTATGATGCCTATGTTGTTTCCTACTCTTCCTTCTTCTATGTCATGACTCTCTAGAGTGCCCTTGTCCCATTTTTTGGCTATTTCATCTATGAATTCCACTTTACCTACCTTATCCCCATGGTATTTCTTCTTATGATCATGTCTGGATATTGAAGAAGAGGGTGAAGGAGATGATGAAGGTGAAGAAGAAGGAGAACTGTCATCATCATGGTGTCTGCTACCTTCTCCTCTGCAGTCTCAACCATGATCATGATTGCAATTAGAATGTCCACCTTTATCATGAGTTCGCGTCCCTTTTTTAGATCCTTTTTGTCCATGGGTATCAAAACCTAGGTTATCAATAGTGGAATAAAAGTTCTGATACACAACCCCTTGTTCAAAGTCAAGGGAAGGAACATCGTTATGTGGACAACTGCCTAAGGTAGGTTCACTACCCTCATTTTTGTTAAGACATGTGGGGCATCTTGGGACCACTTACCCTTCAAATAATTATGATGTCTCTCCTGTTGCAAGTCCCTTTGACATTATGCCTCTATGGAATGGTATTCTCTCAAGTCATGATCTTACACAATGTATTGTGCATGTAAGTGTGACATGCCAATTTATATGAGAGCATGAAGAAGCATGCTTGGGACTAAACGATCAGGAGGTAACATTATGTTACCTTCAAAGTCTCACCAACATAGTTGTTCATCTTGATGGAGAATAAAGGTAAATTTTGGTATATACTCATCGGGATGAATAGATACCACTTAAACTTGTTGAGGGACTGGTGGATCAACGTCATGTGTATTACGCCATTGACTATTTTCTATTTCAGACCTAGACGATGAGGTGCTTTCATACGAAGAATGAGACATACTTTTCTATTCAGTGTGTAAGGTATTCTTATTTATTATTTTCTCAACCAACCCTAAGGGTTCGTTCCAATGATTTGAATGATTTCATATGTTCTAGTTAGCACAAAAATAACTACGTCCTCAGCAATAGTTCCAATGATTAGTGGCAAGGTACCCCTATGCTCAACCATAAGAATATAAGCATTTCATGCACAATCCGATCGAATTCCAAGGACTAAGTGCATATGCACCCTTGTAGAACAAGGATGGGTTGGTTGATCATTATCTTCCCAAGCTTACCTGTATATCATGATTGTATGGTTAAGTAAGCTTGAGGCATATGATTTTTATAGCTTTTATGTTTTTATGTCCTACACTAGTAGGGAAGGAGAGAGGTAACTAAGTGACTAATTTAACTTAACTACTCATTAACTAAGTTCTAACTAATCCCAACACTAGCATCCATTCCCACTTACCATACACATTCTAAACTAGTGAAACACTACTAGGACTACCAAATGCTAACCATTACTGGGTTACCAAGCATTACATGCATGCTCGAAGTGGTCGTGCTTATGTAATTTAATGATTTGCTTAATTGATCAAAATGAATTACTGTGCTAATAACATAAATGTAAAGTGCATAAAATAAAATAAATGTATAAGAAAATAAAATAAAAGAATTTTGTAAGAAAACAAATCTTAGGTGTTGCAAGGATGAATCAAAGAGATCGTCTTTATTGCCGTACACAAGGTGTGCTCAGGTACACAATGCTCGAATAAAGATCCATCCACACTTAGACCTCCTACTGCGAGCACTTGGAAAATACTCTAACTTTCAAACAGACTACCAGAGTTTTGCTACTTGACTACTAAAAGACTTCCTTCCAATTTTGAGCCTGGGCACTATATTTATAGGCTTGGGAGTAACTACTCTAATAATTAGAGTAACCTCTCTAATAATTAGAATAACTACTAAAGTAACCACTAGAGTAACCATTCTAATAATTAGAATAACTAATAGAGTAACCACTAGAGTAACCACTCTAAAAATTAAAGTAACTGCTAGAGTAACTACTCTAATAATTAGAATAACTGCTAGAATAACCACTCTCATCAATGATCAAAAATCCAAGTTTTGGTAATAGTGAGCCCCATAGTCATGGGAGTTCTAAGAAAGAAAGTCGAAGTAGGAACTTGGACAAGCACAAGAAAAATCACTCTAAGGATTATGGCCATGATAAATGAAGGGAAAGTGGTAGACACCATGATGGTTGTAATCTTCCTCCCTCTTCATCCTTTTCATTTGGTTCAACTTCCTTCTCCAAATCTAAGTAGAACCATAAATGGTAGGATAATAATGATAATCATAGAGACCATAATAATTGAAGGGATGGAAAATGACATCATAGGTGTCATTGAGATCATGAAAATGAACCTTTGGTGGCCATTCAAAATATGCTCAACATCATATAGGTTGTTAGAATTCCTACCACACATGTGAAAGATAGCTGAATCAAGAGGCTAGACATGAACAATGTCTCTAGATTTAAGGGGAAATATAACTCATATCCTAAAATGCATTTACAAGCCTTTCATATTTCTTATTCCTTACAAAATATTAAAAATAATTGGCAAAAGATCAAATTGTTCCCCAAAACACTCATTAACGAAGTGGAAAGCTAGTACCGGTCTCTAGAACTAGAATTAATCTGTTGATGGAGTACAATGTTAGAACAATTTAATGACAATTATTAGATGTACTTCAGATTGTCAAACCTATGAAGGTAAATCCAAGGCTGAAAACAAAGAGTACATGAACCCTTGGATGCTGTCATGGGTAGATATTATTCATTATTACACTGATTCCTTGAGCATGATTACTCTCAGCAAGAACAACTTCATCATATCATAGATGGGATTTACTTAAAAATAAGGAAAACTATTGGGGTCTATGCCCAAGGAAGACTATTGAAATTAAGAGGCCATTAGATACAAAGACTAATAGAGTATGTAGAAAAAGAGGAAGAGGAGTTGAGAAAATAGAAAAATGTCAAGTATAACCAGGATCCTTCCATTAGAAAAAGGGAGGTTCAATTTTATGATAGTGAGGAGGTACCACTTGATGAGGTGGTGCAATGAAAAACCTTGCCAATTAAAAAATATGTGTCTAAAATTTCAGCTAAGGTTTACAAAATGTGTGAATCTTTGAATGAAAATTTTAAACTACTCTAAAATTTTTAGAAGAATCCAAATAACAAGGTAGTAATCGTGATCATAGGAGAAGGAAAGAAGCTAAACATGCCTACCAAAGGGGTAAGGGTAAGGTTGTGGTAGTAGAATAGGTTGTGGAGTTAGAGTTAAATGATGATGGTGGTTGTGACATCTACCAATGGGATGTTGCCCTCTTATGTCACACTTATAGGAATTTGGGATATATGCTCTGAATCCTAGACTAGGATAAAGGCAAGCACCTAGAAGGTTACCTTATCCTCAAGGTAACCTAAGGTAGTTACATCAACAAAAATAGGCTTATTATCTATGTGGAACTCCAGCACAACTATATGAGTAGTATCAGTAATGAAAACATCCATAGTCATGGGGGATGGCACCACCAAGGTAGTAGTACCCATGTAGGCAGCTAGATTCGTATGGGTACTATGTTTAGTAACCAATTTCTCCACATGAATCTTCTAGTCATGCTTCTTTTTAGCATTACTACTACCCTATAGAGTATTACAAAACTCATTCTCCATCTACTAGAGGAGAAATCCCATATCCCCATCATCCTCTTCATCCTGTAGTAGATGCTCCTCCACCCTCAACCCAATTACCACTTGCTCCATCCATGCAAGGTGAAATTCCCACACAGTTGCAATAGCATAATTTTACTAGGGCCATTAACTTATAGTTGGCTCCTTAATTGAGTGGTTCAAAAACTAGATCTTGTAAAAGATCATTCTTTCAAACTAATATCCCTACTAAGCCCTCACCTACTTATGCAACTGGTCATCCTATATCTCCTTCATTCTAAATCCATATCTTTTGAGAGCCCTTCAAATCAAACACCTTCCAAGATCCACATAGTTATGTTAACCCACATAGTATTTAATTGGATCAAGGCTAGCAACCTTCCTAGAAAAAGAGTTAATCCTAGAAGTCCTCTCATCTATTTCTATATTGTTAAGAATGAGCCATGCAAGGCTCTTCTTGAATTAGGTTTTGAAGTTAATTTGATTTCTCATGAAATGTAAAATGCCTAAGAAATGCCTCCTCTCAAGAAGAGATACATTCATTTAGAATTGGCAAATGAATCCATCACTATTTCTTTGAGACTAGTGGAGGACATTATGACCATAGTTTGTGGGTGGTCATATCCTACCGATTACCTAGTAATAAGAGTTGAGAATTGCAAGGGTAATTTTACAATCATTAAGGGAAGGGTGTGGAGAAGTACTATTGATGAAAAAATGAGCATAAGAGATATTTCTCTAGAAATTTCCAAGGAAAATGCATTTGAAAAGATCAAAAAGAAATGAGTTCCATGCATTACATATAGTGATACAAGATGCAACTACATGTAGAAACTCTTGTCCATGAAAAGAGCATCCATTATTACATGTAGGCGGTGTATAAATGAGGTAGATATTCAAAGGATCTTATATGCAGCAACCAGAAAATAGGAGGATACCTAGTGGTTGATAGCTAATCTTGGAAGTAGCACAGTTTGCATAGAACTTTTTGAGAGCCTAACATGTGCCTATGTTTAAGGCATGGATAAATTTGAGTAAGTTCATCACCAACTCTCTAATGATGCAAATGATGATACCTATTGGGAAGAGTTGAAAATACATGAGAATTTTAAACAAGAGTCCTTAGAGTTGAAAACTCTACCTATTGGCATGGAGTATGCATTTTTGAAAAATGACAAGCTCGTAATCATCAATATCAACCTTACTCTTGAATAGAAATGGGTGCTATTGAGGGTGGTCGAGAAATGGCCAATAGCCTTTGCTTGGTCATATCATAAACTCATAGGGATTGATCCTAGGATATGCTAGCATTGTATCTACATTGATCCAACCATCAAGCTAAAGAGACATTCGCAATGGCAATTGAACCTTAAATTGAAGTAGAACATCAAAGAGAAAAATCAACAACTTCTCAAGGCAGGGTTTATCTATTCCATTATGGATAGTGACTATCTTAGCTCACTTGTGATTGTGCCAAAGAAAAGTAGCAAGAAGTAGGTTTGCATTGGCTTCCAGCTATTGAATATGGCAACATTCAAAGATCACTTTCTATTATCATTTGTGTATCAAGTTTTGGATACTATATTTGGGCATTACTATTACAACATTCTTGATGGTTATAGTGGCTATTACCAAATCCAAATTTCATTAGAGGATCAATCCAAAACAACATTTATGAATCCTTTAGAAACTTTTGCATTTAAATGATGCCTTATGGTATGTGCAATGCTCCTATAGCTTTTTAATGCATGATCTTGAGCATTTTTTAGTAATGAATTAGTAGTGGGGTGGAATTCTTCATAAATGAATTCTCCACCTATGGGACTACATTTGAGCAAGCCTTAGCCCACCTTGAGAAAGTGCTTAAAAGTTGTGTGGAGATGAATCTTTAGCTCAATTGGTAGAAGAACCTTCTAATTGTCTAGGAGGGCATTGTATTGGGGCATAGAATTTCTTAGGTAGGGATTGAGATAGACCCTAAAAGGATAAGGGTCATCCAAGGAAAAACTAACCAATTGAAAATAATTAAATATGTTTGGTCATTCCTTGGACACACTAGCTACAACTGAAATTTTATAGAAAATTTCTCTAAGATCATAAAATTTTTGGTCAAGCTTTCAAAGAAAGATGCTCTATTCATTTGGACCAAGGAATGTGAAAATTCATTCTAGAGCCTCAAGTAGAAACTTGTAGAGATTCTAATTCTATGAGCAACTGACTAGTTTAGAAAATTTCATATAATGATAGACACATCAAATTATGCCTTGGGAGTCATGCTTACATAGTTGGACAACAAGAAACATCCATATTAAATCCACCTCATAAGTCAAAGCAATGTGGGTGCATAGTTGAATTACACCACAACAAAAAAGAACTAATACTAGTGGTGTACGCTCTATAGAATTTCAGGAACTATGTGCTTAGATACAAAGTGTTTATGCACATTGACCATAGTATCGTTTGGTTCCTCATGAACAAGCCAATGACAAGCCCCCATATCAGACGATGGTTGATGATCATGTAGGAATTTGATCTTACAATGGTGGATTAAAAGGAAACTAAGAATGTGATCATTAATCACTTATCTCGGTTAGGATGAGATAACAAAGAGGAGGACAACCCACTCTCTAACCAATTTCCTAATGAACTCCTCTTTACAGGTGCAATAAATGAACAAGTGCCTGATGAACTAAAATGATATGATTACATCCTCACTTATCTTCTCACTCAAGAGATGCTATAAGATCTAGACTACATGAATAAATAATAGTTTCTTTATTAGGCTAAACACTTCATGAAAATCAACAAACAACTTTATAAGGTGTGCATTGATGGCCTAGTTTATTAGTGTGTACTTGATGTTGATCAACTACACATTCTCCAAGATGCACATGAGGGTCCTTATGGGAGCCACTATTCTTAGAGACACATGGCCATTAAGATCTTGATTCTAGGATATTATTGGCCAACCATCTTTAGGGATGCCCACCAATTTGTCCACTCTTGTGAACACTGTCAAAGAGATGGTGGGATGATTGCTCAAATGGAAGGATCTCAATAGTGGATTCAGCCATTGAAATCCTTTGACATCTGGGGCATCAACTTCATGGGTTCCATCATGCCCATGACTAATAGAAAGGCATACATAATCATCATTGTTAATTACTACACAAAATGACAGAAGTAGTAACTATCATTGATTGTACATAATCTACTGCTACATGGTTTGTACAAAAAATTGTTGTAAACAAGTTTGGGATGCCACATGCACTAATTTTTTATAATAAAATGCATGTTATAGGCACTACCTTTCATAAGCTTATGCAACACTTTGGGGTTGAACATGAACTAACAACACCCTACCACCTCTAAGCCAATAGTCAAGCAAAAGTTGCTAATAGGCAAATCACAAAGATCCTAATGAGAACTATTAACAAATATATGGGAGACTAGATCACAAAACTAAATGATGCTCTTCAAACATACTACTAAACATGAAAACTTCCTATAGGCTACTCTTCTTATGAGCTAGTGGATGGAAAATTACCAGCTCTACCTATCCAATCTGAGTTCCATACACTTTCAACAACATGTGACTTGGATGTTGACTTTAGCCTAGCACTAAAAGAAAGATTAATCAATCCAAATGTGCTAGATGAAAATTAATTGGTAGCCCTATCCTTGAATAAAATGCACAAGGCATTCAAAAAAAAGCACCATGACCTTAGAATACAAAAAGTAAAATTTCAACTTGGAGACAAGTTCATCTACTAGAACTCCACACATGTACCTCAAAAGAAAAAATTTTAAATGTTGTGGGAGGGGCTTTATAATATGTATGAAACCTTTCCATTTGGAGCCATGTTAATCTAGAAACATGAGATCCCAAACAAAAAGTAGTTAGTCAACATGCAACAAGTAAAATCTTTCCACAAACCTAAGTAAGCCAATACAACAAATGGCTCATCAAATGGACAACCATGCTTAATTTTTCAAATCTCCTCCTTACAACTTAGTCATGGGGAAGATGGACATCCATGCTAACCATTATAATGGCTCCACATTTTTTCATCTTTTTATTTTTTCATGGTTGTTTACACTTTGTTATTTTTACAACTTTTTATTTTATGCCTTTACACCTTTTTGTTTTTACTTTATTAATTTTTCTAATTTTTGTTTTACAAAATCATTAGAAAATTTTATCTTTCTTGAATATTTGACAATTTCTTATATATTTTATTCTATTTTGGTGTTATTCTCTCATGAGTTTTACTAGTAAAGTTCTTTATTGTCAATAGGACACAGTGATGCTATAGCTATTTGCTAATGGTGATTNTTTCTATTTTTGAATTTTGATGACTGATAACTAAGATAAAGTTTCTTTTTCATGGAATAAGTAGTGAGTCCACATCATCCACCCATCCATAAACTCTATGGTTTCTCTTGTTTTGGAAACATGAGGTTTCTTTCCATTGGTAAAACCTTAACGAACTTGTGACCTTGGTAGTTTCTAGACTTGGGAAGGATTCAAAGGCTTAAAAAGGGTGTGACTTCAAAGGGATTCAAAGCTCTCTATACCTTCT
>MNCI01023729.1:117906-130328 GCA_015680685.1 Gnetum montanum | reverse complement strand
ACTTTTCCAAGCTAAGAAAATTAGCAACTAGCTAAAACTAGTTTTGGTGAAAAAATACTAATTTTCCACTTCGATTTTCAACCTTTCCCTCCATCAACGTTGAGGTAGGAGGTGTGAGATTTCCATCATCTCACCCCCCTTCTTACCCTCTACTCCCTTGACTCCCCTTTTCCATACCTAGTTTGGAAGCAATTGGGAGGCCAGCATTGGTGAGGTTTGAAACTAATTTTATAACCAACTATACTTTTGTTACAAGTTGAAAGCCATTTTCTAGTCAAAACTCCCAAGGAATCCAATGCTACCTTCACCCCCCTTATAGTATAAACATCAATGTGAAAGCTATAGGTGGTTTGAATGCTAGAATTTTACAACATTTGTTGTGAATTCCTAGAACAAAGCCAATGTGGAAGACTTAAAAATTTAATTTTTGTTGCCATTATTTTTGCCACTAAACTAATGTTGGTTTCAATATCAACCAAGCTTAATTTTCCTTCATTTTTGGTAAGAGTTGGGAGCTTGCCAAAACCATCTTTAGAAACTACCAAGTTTTCATTTTGATCTTCAAAATTTCTCCCCTCTCTCCAGCATTAGAATAAGTAGGTGTGAGATTTTCGTTATCTCACCCCCTTCTTTCCCCCTATCATACTCATCATAGAGGCACTTAGGAGGCCAACTTGGGTGAAGTTTGAAGCCAACATTGCCAATATTCTATTTTTGGTAAAGGGGTAAACCCCCCTTATCCCCCACTTACTAATTATAGTAAGTATATCATTTTTTTCCATTTTCATTTCCTCCAAGAGTTTTTGAATTCCATTCACTAGAATTTACTCCTATCTTAACATTTATAGCCTATTCTTAATTAATTCTCAAAACTATAACCATGCCTTTACGAAAATCCACCAAATTTTCCTTCACCTTCAATGGCAAAGATCATAACAAACAAGTCATGAGGATGTATGATCCAAAAGATCGTACAATCATTAAGTGTAGGTGATCTTTGAGAGTCAGAGGGGAGAGTCCTGATTTTACACCCATTAATGAAGATTTCTATAACTTCATTTGTGTCAATATACAGACAGGCATTAATTTTGCGAATTGAAGTTGAGGCCAAAAGGGAGTTTGAGCTCATACATAAGGGTGGAAATGAGTACATCCCTTCCCTGGATGAAGAAATTTTCCTTAATGATGTCCGTTTTAGTGTCCTAGCCTAATTGATTGCCATAGAAGAGAAGGATGACTAGCCTACCTTTGGAGATTAATAGGAAGAGGAGAATGAATTAGGAAAAAATCTGAGCCTGAAAAAAATACTTGGAGGACTATTCCAACAAACATCCCCCAACATCATAGAACCTTCCCCTAATGCCTTTGTTTTCTCCATGGGCATGGTGCCATCATCTTCCACTACTCCCCTACTACAGCATATCCTACATTGGTTGTAGCTACACATCATTCTCAGTCAATGCCATAGACAACAAAATATAACACATCAATGCCATTTGCAACATAGACTCAATATACAAAACCATCTACAGTGGCTTTTACCATTGCAAATCCCTTAACTACTCACATGGGATTCATCGTGAGATCCTTAACAACACAAGGGTCACACACCATGTTTGTCTTTTTTGTGCCTTAAGTACAACACAAACATCTTTTTCTTTGTTTGGCCCACAAGCCACAACCATAGTACATCATTTTGCTTCTATCATGCAACCCATAGTGAGGCGACAAGCCTCACAACAACCACCACAACCGTATGTACAAACCTCACAAACTATGGGGCCACTACAAGGCTTGGATCAAGATTTCCAAATGATCCAAGACCTAATAAAGAAATTGAAGAGGCTTAAAGCCTCTACCACACAAACTATCAAGATTATGGACTTCTACCAAGATGATCCCATAACTCCTATAGTCCCACCCTTGATACTTCTTCCTAGTGCTCCCATTCGATAATTTAGCAAATATATTGGAGAAGGTAACCCTAATGCTCATCTTATTACTTTTTGATCAGAATGTTTGCTCTTAAAGCCATGGCCTAATACCATCATGAATATTTTTCCTATGTATTTGATTGGAAAAGCACTTGATTACTATCCTGTATTACCCAAAGGGTCAATATCCTCTTTGGATGACTTAGTAGCCTAGTTTGTCAACCAGTTCAAGTATAACTTGAAGCTTAACACAATGCTTGACCAACTCATGAAGGTTACGTAGGGGTCCTTAGAACTTGTACAAAAATTCATTTAGTGATGGAATGGACTACTGAGTGAAATACTAGAGCCCATAGTAGAAGCCCACTTGTTAGCCATATTCAAGTGAGCAATTAATAACTTCATCAAGTTTAAACTCTACTACCTTGATCCACAGTCTCTTAGCTAAGCATTCTTGCAATTTAAAAATATAGAGGATGACATGGATGCTAGTCATGATCCAACCTATATATCATATAAAACCAACATGCTTGAAGAGACAAAGAAAGGAGTAAGCAAAACAACACTACTATAGCAACTGTAACCAAGGAAACCAAGATCACTAACCAAGGGCCAAAGGCCAGCCATCTAAGGTCCCTACTAGTGACCATAATAACTAACCATCAACTTCTTGGACCAAAGCATTGACAACAAGTAGAACTAACTTTGAAAGGAAGGATAGGTCTAAATACACTAAATTGCCATTGAAACCATCTGAGTTGCTAGACCAACTATTAAGAAGTGGGCATGTATAACATAAACAAATGACCAAAACTACTCAATAGAAACACCAATGACTATGTGAAACAACCAAGGAACCCACTCAGGAAATGAAGGACAATCCTCAGTTGCCTAAATACTTCAAGTTAGACCACTTTTGTCATTATCATCAACTACCTACTCATGATATAGACTTCTGCCTTACATAGAAGGATGACATGCAAAGGATGATAGATAGGGAAAAATCAGTCTTAGATGCTTCTAACCTAGTTTAGCCACGAAACTAGTCAATGCAAGTCTACAAAGAACCTTTGAATGCTAATGATAGTCCCTATGTTATTTCACCATTCAACATTGATGACAGCTGGAGACCTCCAAGAGAACCATTCATGATCCAAGCATCCCTCTACAATGAAAAGGCTTCTTCGGCTTCCCATAGTTCAGGACCTTCCTTCATTGTGACAGTACCATCATGAATGTCTTTGAGGGAACCTTATGTCATTAAGATCTCCTAACCCAACATAACCCAAATAGCCATAGCCTAATCAACTACGCAATGACCCCTTGTGATGGCCAATACTACCACCTCTTCCTTACAGCCAATAGCTAAGAACCAAAAAATTTCAACTAAGCAAAGGAAGAAGCATAAGAAAAAGCTTGACAACAAGGGAGATAAGTAGATAAAGGCATGAAAGGAAGTGGACCCACCAAAGCCCTCTCCCATTTCAGCTATACCTATGACCTTTGTTGCCCCATCTTCTTTAACCAAAAATCGCAAGAGGATACCAAAGCCCATAACCAAAACAACAAGGAAGAGCCGCAATAGCCAAAACCTAAAGCCAAAGTCTAAATTTTGAAATGCATGAAGGAAGCAAAGCACAACCAAGGTGATAACCCCATGACCAACAACAAAAACTTCCTTAGTACAACGAACCAAGTTAGGTAATCACTTAAGCAGAAAAACATAACCTTAAGCTTGTATGACCTAATCATGACTTCCATCACACATCATGAGGTGTTAGTCAAAATGTTAACCTCCATACCCATTAGTGAGGATATTCCTACTAATGAGGAAGCCATCCATGCAGTGATGATTCCTTCATCACTAAGGGAGGAGAAACCAACATCCTTGACATTTTTTGATAGCAAAATTAAGGTTTATCATCAAAAAGGTGAAGTGACTATAACCCCTTTATTCATCACCATACACATAGGAAAATTTAAAATACATTAGATGCAAGTGGATGATGGAGCTGCAACCAACATCATCCCATGCACCATTGTTGAATGCTTAGGCTTAACTAAGTAAGTACAACCTACAAGCACCACAGCTCTTAAGTCCTTCAATGGATCAAGAGTTTCCATCAAGTGATCTAACTCCTTGGATTTTGTAGCTGGAGAGAAATTTCCTACAACTGTAAACTTCTTGATGATGGAAGAGACACTCGAATTCAACTTGATCCTAGGAAGATCATAGTTGGCTCAATTACAAGCTATCTCCTTGTCCATTCATCAAGAAATTTTTCTTCCTTATAAGGGAGGTGAAATAATTATTCATGATGATAATGCGGCTCCCTTAGATATCAATAATGTAGACATAGAACAAGGGTCTAAAGTGGAGATTCAAGAAGAAGCTCCTAGCCATGAAGAGAAAAACCCAAGATAACCAATGATGATAATGATAGGCAATGGGATACATTATGGGATGGACTTCCTTTTAGCATCATCAGCGAAGGGGATGTTGAATACAAGGTTGTTCAGAGTAGGCCTTAATCCCTAATCTTACAAAGATTAGGAAGAGTCTACACAAGTGAAGTTTACCTTAACCTTCACATGCCTCTATGAAGAGATGCAACAATTACCAAATAGCCTTAGTATATCTTTGTCACTTTATGCATGTATTCTAAATGTATTTGCTACAACCTTTCTTTATTTTTACTTATGTTATAAACATTTAAAAAGTGTCTCTTTCAAAGCTTATCTGCTAAGATGTTAAACTAACATTCATGGCTTGCTAAGGCCTAAAACTGGCACTATGGTCCTCTATGACCTTAAATTAGCATTATCATTTGCTAATACGTTAAAGTAGCAATGTAGCAACAATCTCACAATATGACCTATGCCTATGATGACCTAAAACTAGTAAACGTTACTACCATATCTCTCATTGCGTGGTCTATTATTGCATCGATTAGCCATTTGACTTTATAACCAAAAATATAAACAAAGACATTTGAAATGTTTACAACATTTACTACTATAAATGCATATGGCCAAAATAAAACCAATATTGAAATTTAAAATTAAAATATCCATGACACGTAGCCATAACCACAATGTGTAGCAATGATGCCAAAGAATAACCATCGATAACATAGTTCTGGCTAATCATAGCCATTAACATAAATACAAAAACAAATAGCCAACAAGCTAAACTAAAGGAGTTTATTGAGTGGCATCTAGAGGAGGAAGTGGTGGCTCATTCCCACCCTTACCTCTAGGGCTACCAATGTCTCCTAAGTCTTGAAATGCAACAACATATAACTAGTTAGTAACCAATACCCAAAGTCATAACTTAAAATAAAGGCTAAAGGATAGAGTACATCAAACATATGGATATTTTTACTCCATCACTTTTCGAATAAATGGGGAAGGCCTTCCTCCAAATGATGGAGGATCTGGTCCTCCATCATGTTGACCTAGTCAACATCCCTAAGATCAACTCTAGAAAGAATGTTGGGTCTATCTATAAGAGTTCATGTAGGAGGCTCATGAGTAGCAGTAGCTGTAGAGGTCTCACCTAAAATCATGGTGATTTGAAGAGTAGGGGATTGCTCTACCTTGAGAGTACTTTTGAAAAGTCAATAAGCACTCTACACAGATTCCTTGAATGAATAGATCTCTCTTGTTTCATTCAATCAACTCTTCCTTAAGTCACTTTAGGTAGGACCCATGATAAACCTTATACTAATGCTTGTGGGCCTTTTGTGTCTCACTTCACTCTAGAACCTAAGAGCAGTGATCCTTCCAGTCATCAACCTTTTGGGAGATAAGGTTCATTTGCATACGTTGCTCCACCATCTCTCATAGGATTGCTACTTGATGCTAAATGACATGCTAGTAGCAGGCCCTAAGTGATCTCCTTGGTCTATAACTTCCTTGAGTTAGCCACCTAGGCTTCCACAAAGGCTTTATAGTCTTGGAGATTCCTAATCATATCCTCCTACCTTTGAGCCTTTTTCCTTAAGGCCACGACTTCCTCTAGTATGGATTCGTTGGACCTCTCTAGCTTCCATGAAGCTTTTGCACATGATATTGCTAAATTAGTGGCAATGTCACACGTCTTCATGGGTATACTAGACACATTAGAAGGAAGTCTAGGTAAGGAGTCTACCTCCATGTCCTTTTTGGGGTCCCATTCCATAGACGGTACTAAACAAAGCATAAAATACAACGATATGTCAAAACCTAAGATAGGCATTATGTGAACAAAGCCTACAACCAAAGCACATAAAACAAAATCCTTATCTATTTCAAGTGCAACTTGATGCAACTAATTGATGATGTCCTTAGTCATCCCACATAGGAACTCTAGTTTATCTAGAGTCTTTTCCCATGGTTTCATATGAAACTTAGGAATAGGAGCTTGTGTTGGTGGCTTAGGAAACTAAAAGCATAATATTCATTGAAAGTTTAGGATGATGGCCAAAAGATAACTAATAAAATATAGCAAAAATAGTGAGACATAGGCATACTTGGCTCCTCTTCCTCTTCCTCCTCTAGGATGATGATGGGAGAGATACCTAGTATTCCCTCATCAAATAAGGCATATAAATCATCTACACCAGCATTGACAAGTCCTTCAACCAAAGGGTACTTTAGGAGTGCCTCTTTTGCATGCCTTTGTTCTACCTATGTAATAGATTGGGTTGCTATAACCTACCTCTTATCTACAAGCATAGCACATAGAAAACCAATCAACACATAAGACCATAAAGTAGCCACAAAATTTAAATCATGAAATAGCCAATTTTAAATAAAGCATACCTACAACTACCTACTATGATGGCTTAAGCTTAAACTTAAGCTTCTTTGGGGAAAGTTGATCTGATGCTAGGGTTTCCTCCTACATAAACCTCTTTAGTTTCTCTCTAACTACCTCTTTAGCCTCCATGCATCATCATCTAGCATCTTGAACACTAGTAGGAAACAATATGGGCTCATCATCATTAGTATTATCGGGAGGCTCATATGACCTAACATCAAGATTCTTAGTGGTGATGAATAATGTTTCATCCATCCCCTCTAGTGGGTTTTGGGTGTGCACTGTTGGATAAATGTGCTTTATCCAAGGCCTAAAAAGTTGTCTTGGGTCTTGGGAAAGCCATCGTCCATTCCTGTACAACACTAGAAACTTTGCAAACCTCTTTAGATGACCTACAAAAAATGCAAAGTGCATATGGATTCTTGTAGAGGTGTCAACATGGAGTCTAAGGATCTCCTCTCAAAGCCTAGTAGCCAAGGAAGTAGTCCAATCAAATTTGATGCCCTCCATCATCATCTTCTTAAAGGTCCACCCCTATGCTAGGCCAATTACCTTCTTTTGTGATAGTAGTTTGGGAAATGCATGAGAACTAAACAAAGGGTATGATTCCTTTACATCAAGTTTCATGAAGCTATCCATCAAAATTCTAGATAGATCCATGCTAGCACCAAGCCACTCTAGAACTTGTTCATGATGGTCTGATTCCCTCACTATCCTAGTGGAAACCTTAGTCTCATCAACAGGGATACCAAAAAGTCATGAAAGAGGTTAGCATTTATGTCAATGTTCACCTTAACACCTTGGATGATGGTGCTAAATGACCAACCTCCTTATCAAAGGAGTTGATAACATGTAACATCTTTATAGTAGAAATGAAAGGAATAGGTTCCCTAAATACATTGAGCAAACCTGCAAGCTAGATGTTTTATTGAATGTATCTAGGATCCTATCCCTTTAGCCACTCCTATGCTAATGTCACATCACCAAACTTTAGGATGAGGGTATCCTCATGACACAAATGTGAAAGTTGTATAGTAACATTAGTTGAGGTGGAAGGTCTTGTGAAGCAATGACCAAAGCTTAGCATCCATATGAGCAATTTCAACAACCAAGAAAAGTAATAAAATAATTAAATCCATAAAACACTATAAGCTATATGTTCACCTTTACTTTTCTTCTACAGTGTGGAGGTTCTAGCTATAAGGGTCTAATCTATGCTATCGAAATCTGGCCACTAGCTATGTATTATCTCATCATCCTTTCACTTCTTGTATACAAGGTTAAACTTGGTGGCATAGTCATCAAAGTCCCCTCTTAACTATTGATAAATAGTAGCTATGATTTCAAGACTCTTGGTGAATTCGTCTAAAGTGGTTTGAACCACTACAAGGATTTGATCATTGATGATTAAGACTTGATCATTGACCTTGTACTTGTAAGAAGTTAAATTAATGAAGTTAGGTAAATTAATCAATTCAAGACCATAAAACATTATAATAACAATGTTTACACTTGTAGATGATACATAGTGGTAGGTGGGTTTTGGAATAATGTGTGGGCTCTATGTGCCACCATCAAAGTGTTGTCAGTATTATATTGACTATACTATGGTATCATTCAAATATTTGAAAGGTAGCATGAACTTATGACCTCTATTGGTACCCTTGTAGTCTTAGGCAGTCACTTGTTAGTCATGTACATGGTAATCAGGGTCTTTACAATGACCCTGGCTACATCTGTGAATAAGTGTGACCATAGCATCATACTAAAGTTTATACAGAGGTAGGCAAAGAAGTCCCTTGTCCCAGGCTAGAACCATAACAAAAGCTTTCCAAGAGGCATGTCATGTGGTGGAGTATTGGTCTTGGTATGACCAATGTACCACAAAATGCCAACTGGCTTTACTGTGATGAGGATAGGCCTCAAGAAGACCTTGCATGAAACAAAACAAAAACATTGTGATCAATTAGAATTTCTTAACAATTTAGACAAAACATCTAGTAGGAGGTGAAATTAACCTTTGTAAAAGGATCTAATGTGTTTATCTAAATTGGCTTAAGGAATTCCACAAAAAGAATTACTATAACCTATCATAGTAAAAAGAATACAACCTATTAGAGTTAGCAAATTTAGATAAAACATCTAGTTGGAGGTGAAATTAGCCTCTGTAAAAAGCTCTAGGGTGTTTTTCTAAATTAGTCTAAGTAATTTCACAAGAAAACATTATTACAACATTGCATGTCATTGCATCATGACCAATTAGAGTTTCTTTACAAATTTAGAGAAAACATTTTAAGTTAGAGGTGCAATTAGCTTATGTAAAAAGCTCTTAGATGTTTATCTAAATTAGCTTGAGAAATTTCATAAAAGCATTATTACCATATTTTATAGCCTTTATAGCCAAAACTATATCTTAGTCAAAATTATGCATAAATTTAGAAAAAATAATCTAAATTATGTTTAGAAAAAGCAACTAAATTATGCAAATCATGTATAAATTTGGAGAAAAAAAATCTAAACTATGCACAACTCTAGAAAAAGCATGATAAACTTAGAAAAAGCCATGAAATCATAGTAAAAACTTATTTAAAATAGAAAAATATTTTAATCTTCTTAAAAAAAAAGAAAAATTAAGCATATCAACCACTTATATTTTTTGGTAATGTACTACAATTGTGAGTTTTTCCTTGATTCAAACAGCCATAGCAAAAAATTCATAAACAATTTTTTTAAGTCCAGTTAGAGTGATTCCAGCTCTGTTGGAAAGCCTATGTAGACATGATTAGAAAATAGCAAAAAGCTTTGCTAATTTCTAGTGAAAATTTCACAAATCTACATGAAATTATAATAGCGGCATAAACAACCTAACTGCACAATGTTAAGAAAACAACCATAGCTTCCTCGTTTCAAAGCCAAATGAAAGAAGAAAACAACCATTGGGAATTTTAAATAAAGAGCTACAAACCCATGATCTTTAAGTTTACAAATATGTAGCCATTTGACTAAGAAAAAAAATACAAATCTTCTCTTTCTTTTTCATAGCAAAACTTCAAAAATCTGAGAGCCTAAAATTCACATAGTAATTAAAATGGTCGAAATAGCCAAGACCATTGAAGCCCATTTAAATTCACATGAAAATAATGCGGTAGGATTTTGGTAAAATTTAATTTTAAAAAATCCTAAAACGTAGACCTGAAAAAATGGCCATTCCCGAAGATTTTGAAAAAAAAGCATAAAATAGCAAGTGTTATTTTCAAAATCAAATCTAGAAAAGCTAAAATGATGAAAGAACTATAGATCTATATGGAAGTAGATAAAATAGGAGGTGGGATTTCATGAAAATTCCATTCTAATCCTTCTATTTGAGTATATCTAAAATAATGACCTCAACATCTGGAAAGCAAAAAACTAGAAAAATCACAAGAAAAAAAAGGAAAAAATAGGTAGAATTGCCTACCTTGGAGTAGTGATAGATGGGACCTAGATAGAGATCGGCCTGGGAACCTCTAACAACTCCTTATAATGTTCATCCATCCTTTGGATTGTGGGACTCTTGCTCTTTCCTCCTCTATGTTTTGGTACCATGGCAGGCTCAACGTTGAGGAAGATGGAAACTAGGAGAAGATAGAAGTTCTATGTTGGCTGCAGGGGAGGTGGGAGGCTTCCACACTAAAGATTGATTGTGGCTACCATAAGAATCTCTTCCAAAGATCTCCTCCAATGCACTATTGCTCTAGAATTATAGTTACAATAAAAAATTGCAAAATCTAATATATAAGACCCTTCTAACGCCTAAACAAAACCCTAGTTACTAATTTAGTACACCATAACTACAAGTGCATTGAAGAAAGAAGGGGGAAAGTATAGTTCACATTGGTTTTGGGTGGGAAACAAATCCAAGTTTCAAAATTTTAAATTTTTGGATTATGGACCCCACCTTGCACCTTCACTTTTTACCAAAACTTGTATGAATGTTGAGATTTTTGCTAATGTTGACACTTAAAACATTATGGCAACCTTACCCCCATGCATCCATTCTAGAAATACCATGCCTAGAGTGGAAACATGCTTATCACTTTATAAATTGATTATACATACAAATAACTTTGTATTTTCGGTAACCCCAACCTACCTTTCTCAACCTTGAGTTTCCAAATTTGGGAAAAACATGAGCAAGGCTACATACCATGGATTTCCACACTAGGGAAATAGTTCCCAATGTGGAATAAGAGGGGTAACACTCACGCTTACCTCCCAACACTCATCTAGCACAAGTTTGATCCTAAAGTGGACCGTACATGACCTAAAACCACTCCAAGCATCTCTAGTAGCCTTGGAGCCTCA
Organism: Gnetum montanum; assembly: GCA_015680685.1. Lineage (NCBI taxonomy): Eukaryota > Viridiplantae > Streptophyta > Gnetopsida > Gnetales > Gnetaceae > Gnetum > Gnetum montanum. The sequence goes on along the minus strand of MNCI01023729.1, from coordinate 119,246 downwards.
CCAAACCTAGTCAAAATTGGTCAAAATTGATCAAAATATAGGATTTGATGTGTTCAATGCTAGGGAAGGCTTCTTCCACATTGAGCCTCTCATCCTTGGTGTGGATAGATGGGGGGATGCCAAAAATGACCTAAATTGATGACCTAATGGGCATTTCCTAATGCTCAGTGATCCCAGGACCCTATCGGAATCCTATAGAATTTTAGAAGTCTCATAATGGGCAAAATATGGCATAGAACTACCATCCCCCTCTCATCCACACTAGGGCCATCATGCCCAACGTGGAAGAAAAGGGGGAGATTGCATGAGGCACTTAGGAGCCTTCAAACTATCAAATCTTGACCCCCAACATTGATCATCAACATTGGAAATATAAAAGGCTGACATGTATGGTCAATCAACTATCAATTTAGTCTAGATCTAATTTTCTTGATTGGGGAAGACCTCTTTCGCATTTAGCCTTCCACACTTAGTGTGGAAAAAAGAGGAAGCCTAAAAATCCCCTTACAACCTTCAAAATGGTTAGATCTTGACCTTAGGCACTAATGGCTAATACTATCAACCCTATGAGCACTCATGCACAACGAAAATGATAAAAAATGATGAAAAAAGTATTCCCCCCAATTTTCCAAGTTGAGCATGGAAGCCCCAACATGGAAAAAGTGGGGGTTGGGTGTGGATGGGAAGCAAAAAAAATACCTTATGACCCTTGAAACAATCAAATTTCAACATCAGATGGTAGGAAGCCTACATGCATGATTGAAAATGACTATAGAAGATTAAAAAATTTCCCCAAAAATTTTCACATTGATTATGGAAGCCACAGCATGGAAAAAGTTGGGGAAAGTCCAAAAAAATTCCTTATGACGCTTAAAATAACCAAGTTTTGACATCAAATATTAGCAATTAATGCCAACAACCTAGGAAGCCTACATGCATGCTCAAAAATGATAAAAAATCCAATGAAAGGCTACATGCATGGAAGCCTAAAGTGCAAAAATGGGGGAAAGTCCAAAAAATTCCTTATCAACCTTGAAACAATGAAAATTTAACATCAAGCAGCAGCACTCATTACTAGTGACCTTAGAAACCTGCATGCATGATTGAAAGTGGCCAAAAATTATCAAAAAGCTTTCCCCCCATTTTTCCATAATGAACATGGAATTCATAATGTGGAAAAATAGGGGGAAGTATAGAAACTACTCATCAACCTTCAAGAAAAAAAATTTTAACACCAAGCATTGACCATCATTACCAGCAACCTTAGAATTTTGCATGCATTATTGGAAGTGATTAAAAGTGATCAAAACGCTTCCCCCCCCCCCCCCCCCCCCCCCCAC
>MNCI01023729.1:89323-102332 GCA_015680685.1 Gnetum montanum | reverse complement strand
AAGACATACCCTGATCCTTGTCACCTTCTGGGGGATCGCCCAAATCCAAGTCACCCTTGAGGAAGCTACTGAACATTTGGTTGATAGCGTCTGGGTCGTCTAAAGGTTCAGTGTCAGTAGTCCTCTCTATTAATAGCTCCGTTCCCCCACCTTGGCTCTTCTCTGGGCTTTCCTCCTCATTGTTTTTCTCGGTACACGTGTCCTCCTCCTCTCTGATGGTCTCTAAGGCCTACTTCGTCAATTCATCAAATCGAAAACAACAATGACATGTAAGCAATTGAAGCAAGGGTTATAAATGAACGAAAACGATGTAAGAAGGAGCAGATGAGCTTCACTTACCAGGTATCTTGAAGCATATCCACTTCACGCGTGGCTGGTTTATATCGGCAACTTCCTTCATGGTGCATTCAGGTCTTTTCAATTTCGACTTGGCTTTCCCAATGGTCTCTTTAATAACCCGCTCTGCCCATCTGGCAGTTAAAGGTACATCATCTGGCTCCACCCCCAGACTATCCCGTGTGTGGATGGAACTGCCAGATGATCCCCCTATAGTAACAGATGTGGACTCATCGATACCTTCTGGGGCATCCTACAATCTCGTTGTCGCAAACAAATGCTTGACCCATGGGCGGGATAGTTGACCCCGATCCTGTAGGACAAACTTGTTGTCCACACGCACCACAAGAAACTCAGCAAAACGGTGGAGATAACAGGCAAAGAAGGCAAAGGTGAAGTGCGATTGTGCTTCGAGATTCGAGCGCAACCGCACTATCTCCTTATGCAGACCCGCCAACAAAAATTGAGCCCAATTATACCACATGCCAGTTTCTAAGATACTTCGCATGATGCGCACCGCCTCAACCCAAAAACTCCGCACCTGAGAAAGGGTTTTGGGAAACACCCACATCCAAAATAGGGGATACAATTCGTTCACCTCAACAACCTTTGCTTTCCCCTGCATCGGGAATCCCTTAGTGTTTTTCATCACGCCAACCTAAGATTCCATCTCGCGGATCGTTTGGAGCTCTTTATGAGACCTATCCAATACTACAGGTAGGCCATCTGCCGGCATGCCAAACAAGTTAGAAAAGAACACAAGCGACAGATGAAACACCACCTTAACACCCTTAATCCGGGTGCTGTACTGAGAAACAGACTTATTAAAAGAGTCCACAATTCCAATCATCTCCCCGATTGAGACATTAGGACTGGGTGTCATAAAAAGCTCCAGGAGGCCGGCATCGTCCAGGCAACGAGTGAGGGATGGCAAGGCTTTCTTACGCAGCCACTTCTGCGCCTTCTCCACCCCCCGAACTTCATTGACAAAGTGGCCTCAGTTCACCCTGTCGTCACGGGATCCCCACCGGAAGGTGCATCAACTGTTAAAACAAGTTAAAACGGTTATATCGACATAGTCCCAAACAGTTGAACATAACGAATCTAAGAAAGGTTATCACCCACCGTTAGTGGAAGATTTGGAAGTGCTGCCAAAGTTATGAGGAAAGACTAGCCCCTGGTCTGTCCAATCTTCGTGAAGCCACCCACAAGCCTTGCACATAGCAAAGGCCCTGGAAAACTGATTATGGAAGCGGACCATCGAACCCTTTGTCTGAGCCAAAATGGCCCCACGAAGAGTGGGGGCCGTCATAAAGGCCTCTAGAGCAGTGCGGGCGAGGGCTATTCCTTCATCCTCAATGAGGATCCCGTCTGAGTTGGTCTTTGGTCTGCAAACAAACGTGCGTTAAAACAAGAAACCAACATCAAACGAAAATAGACGAAGCAATAAATGTAAATGGTCCCAACTGGCTATTCGGTATACCGTGCCAGGAGGATTCTGGAACAAGGTATGTGCACGGGAAACTATAAACAATATATTGTTGACATAATCCAACCCCGATGGCAGCAATGCCCACACACGCATTAACAAGCGGTTTAACTTGGGCCTGTGGGTAGTGCCATCCTCAGCCACAAACGACCCCTCGTCAATGTCTCCCATAAAGACCATTACACCCTCTACAGCCCCCAGCAGTATTACATCAACCACACTTCGTGCAGTCACTTCGTCAAAATGCGACCACACAGCCACCTCAAAATTGGTTAACAAGAAAGCCAGAAATTCGCCAGCACCTTCCCTGAACCAGACCCCCTTGTCATCCACAAATAAAATTGGGGGAAGATCACCTTCCTCCACGGGGCCAGCCCATGCTAGCACCCCGACGAGTTCAACCACGATAAGGAAGTGTTTGCTGTCCTTGCAACCAATCACAATGCCACAAAACGAAAGTTCGCATCATAAATCGGAAAAAAAATCAAAAATTCAACTAACTGTTTACGCACAGCGTATATGCTGTACACAGAGCATATACGCCAACTCTACAGCGTGAAAAACACAACTTACGCCTAGCGTATACGCTGTACACAGCGTATACGCCCACGATTTATGCCTGTGATTCACGCTCAGCATATACGCCGCATACAGTGTACGCCAAACAAACTTAGCACTTAGAGCGATTCAAACTTAGCATATACAATATACACAAAGCGTATACGATGACCTACACTTAGTGCAAAAAATGCATTCAATCCAGCGTATACGCTGTCTGGAGAACGTATACGCCAACTAATACTTAGCGTAAAGAACGAAATTTAACTCAGCGTACACGCTAGCCAACTCAGCATCTACATTGACGGTGATCTGTTTTATGCTGATGCCCCAACCCCTTCACGCGCAGTGTACACGCTGAGCAAACCCTCGGCATATACCCCCAAGTTCACATTTGGCGTAAACAGTTTACGCCAGAAAGATAAAGCGGTACGCCGAAGACAACTGTATGCGTACAGCATATACGCCAAACAAACCCTCAGCATATACGCCGTCCCATGAAACAGAACCTACGCCAATGACAAACACACTGAAAAACTTTTATGCTAACACAACAACGCAAAAAAAAAAAATAATGTCTACGCTAGAAGGACTAAACACCATCTACGCTGCAGTTACGCTGGCGTATACGCCGAAAACCCTTCTACACTCGGTGTATACGCTGAGACCATCTACGCTACAAACAGAAAATACCACAGAAACAACAGAGGCAGGAATCAGATCCTTCCTGTGGGACGTCGTAGGCCACGATGGAATCTTTGGCCTAGGCAGACCCTGCAACATGGCCTCCGTCTCTTTGGCGAAGGTTAGATCGGGACCCTTCCTACCCTGGCCCTCCACTTCCTTTCCCTTGCCCATCTCGGCTCGTCTACGTTGACAATATACGTTCACGCTGAGCAACGGTCTACGCTGACACTGGGAAGTCCACTCTGCGGTATCTACGCTGGGGTTTATCTTTGGTGTCTACGCTAGGGTCTCTTGTCGGCGTCTACGCTGAGGCAAATTTACGCTTACGCTTATGCCTTAACAGGTTCACGCTATTGTCTACGCTGTCGCTTTCGGGTAAAAAACAAATGGACCCCCCTTCCCTTTATATAGCGCCCGATGACCCTGACGCTGACGTCATCGCTACTTACGCTGCCGTCGCTCCGTTTTTTACCTTTTTGCCTTTTTTTGCCTACTATTTGCCAAAATTTCCCCAAAAATGATGAAAATTAACTAAAAATAGAGATTATTACGTCTTGGTTCCTCCATGGACCCCGTTTTACACGTTTACGCTAACTGCCATCGTGGCTCGGTACGGCCTTAAACTACCAATCATGGCCCGGTACGGCCTTAAACTACCATTTCCCCCATCCCACGATGGCCCGGTACGGCCTTAAACTGCCATCGCCCCATCCATCAGGGCCCGGTACGGCCTTAAACTGCCATACGTCCAGGTGTGACGATAATCCACCATTATACACATACACATAGTTTAAAAGCACCAAAAAACATAGAACTACATCCCTTTGCTTATGCAACTCTCAGTTTATTGGCAGGAGCAAGCTCAATGAACTGCCCACAGTTAACCGCACCGTTAACCATTGACAGACCACACGACATCATTACACGGGACATTGACATAAACTTCATCAATTTAAGTCCACTGATGGATGATGCAGTCATAGCCTGAACACAGCAAACAACAGACAATTACCAAGGCATGACAAAATTTCTTGACATAGAAGCTGAAAACATCATCGAAGATCCATTGGCTGAAACCCCCATTACCATGCCTGATGGGGAAGTCAAAATCTTAAAATTAAGCACCCTGCTACAACCGCACTTGGCCCAAGACATTCAACATGTGCTTAGGGAAAACATGAAAGCGTTCGCTTGGTCCTATACGGACATGTCAGGGCTAGATCCTAGAATTGTTCAACACAACATTATCCTTGACCCAAAACTGAGACCTGTAAAACAAAAAGCACAAAAAGTTAGACCCGAGGTGGCATTGGCAGGTCGCAATGAGATCACCAAGCTTTACCAAGCTGGTTTCATTCGGGCTGTTGATTACCCTGAGTGGGTGTCAAACATGGTCATCGTCCCGAAGAAAAATGGAAGCATTCACCTATGCATCGACTTCCGAGATTTAAATGTAGCAACCATAAAAGATGACTTTCCCTTGCCCAACATTGATCAGCTCATTGACTTGCCTTTTGGACATGCCTTGCTATCTTTTATGGATGGCTTCTCAGGATACAACCAAATACGCATCAATCCAGAACACCAACTCCAAACAACCTTTATGACCCCATGGGGAAGTTTTTGTTACACCATGATGCCCTTCGGTCTCAAGAACGTAGGGGCCACATATCAAAGAGCCATGACGTTTATCTTTAATGATTATATGCTACGGTCGCTCAATGATTATGTGGATGACATCGTGGTTAAGTCAAAAACGACCGGACAACACGTACAAGACCTCGACTTAGTCTTAAAACGTTGTTTAAAATATGAACTAAGACTTAACCTGAAAAAATGTGTCTTCGGTGTCAAAAAAGGCAAAATGCTTGGATTCATAGCTTCAGAAGCAGGGATACGAGTGGACCCCAATAAGGTTAAGGCCATTACTAACTTGAAACCACCCAGTAACCTTACCGAGCTTCGAGGTCTACAAGGTAGATTGCAGTTCATCAGGCGTTTCGTAGAAAAATTAACAGAAAAAATAAAACCTATGAACCACCTATTATGTAAAAATGTCCATTTTGAATGGACTTCGCAGTGCCAGGAAGCCTTCGAAAATATCAAAATAGCACTTGCCAGACTGCCGACGGTCTACCCGCCCCAAAACAACAAACCATTTTACATCTACCTTGCCACTTCAGAATCGTCCATTGCGTCTATGCTCTGCTAGAAACGAGATGACGAAATTGAAGTCCCTGTATATTACTTGAGCCATGCCTTAGTTGCCCACAAAAAGAAGTATAACGATGTGGAGAGGTCATGTTTATCTTTAGTCTTTTCCCTAAGAAAATGGTGACATTACCTCTTCCGTAATCAAGTCTACATAATCTATAAGGACAATGTACTGAGAGCTATAACAGGAAACATTTATGAAATGAGTCGAATAGCCTGATGGAAAGCCATGATAGCTGAGTTCGACCTGTACTATGTAGCACAATCAGCAGTCAAAGGTCAAGCCATAGTGAATCAAATGGCCGCATCACCAACGCATGACCAAGCAACCATAGAGCCTGAATTCCCGGATGAAGGTATAAACACAATAGACACAGTGCCTGATGACTACGATGCTATTTTAAACTTCGATGGAGCATCCACCTCTCGAGGAGGAAGTGCGACCACTATCATCACTTATCCCTCCGGGGAGATCCGACCCTTTGCCTATCACTTTAATTTTCACTGTACTAACAACATAGCAGAGTACGAAGGTCTTCTTAGAGGTCTCGCAGCAGCACTGGCTTCGGACATCACGCGCCTGGTAGTCAGAGGGGATTCACAACTAATCGTAAACCAAGTTACAGATATTTACACATGCAAAGCCCAACATTTACAACCATACTGTGACTTGGCAAAACATTTAATGAAACAATTCGAAAACATTGATGTGCAACATGTCTCTCGAAACAATAACACCATTGCAGATGCGTTAGCCACACTAGCGTTAAATATATCGCGCGACATGTTCTATGCCTTGCCAAGCTCTGTAATCAACTACGATGAACCAATAACCTCCGACACATTGCCGATCGCATCTGTTAGTACAACACACACGATAGAATGGTATGATGACATAAAATAGTACCTTCTATGCGGCGAAGCCCCACGACATCTAACAAATGCGCAAAAGGACGCCGTACGAAAACGTTCTAGGCAGTACACCTTGGTAGGGGATACATTGTGTCGTCGATTCTACGAAGGTATATTGCTGATATGCGTAAGTAGTGCTGATACCCAAACGATTGTTGATCAAGTACATGAGGGACTATGTGGAGGACACATAGCACCAAAAGCCATGGCCACGAAAATAAGACGTTTAGGCTACTATTGGCCACACATGGAACACGATTGTCTCTCCAATGTCAAAACATGTAATATTTGTCAAAAACATAGTAACCTAATACATGTACCACCACACGAACTACACACAGCACAAATAACATGGCCTTTTCAGAAGTGGGGATTGGACCTTATCAGCCCGATAACACCCTCATCTTCTGCAGGGCATAGCTTCATTATAAGCGCGACAGAATACTTCACGAAGTGGGTAGAAGTAGCTCCCCTTCGAAAGACGACTTCTAAACACGTGTGCAACTTTATTCTAGAAAACATTGTAACCCGCTTTGGCATCCCTTTGACAATTATCACTGATAACGGGCCGCAATTTAGTAGTGCCGAAACAAAAACCTTTTGCGACCGTCTGGGGATCAAGCATTCGTTTTTCTCCCCTTACTATCCTCAAAGCAATGGACAAGTAGAAGCAACCAATAAGACGATCATAACGATACTTAAGAAAATGCTAACCCAAAGTAAAAGGAAATGGCACGAGCAATTAGTGTATGCATTATGGGCATACCGCACCACACACCGAACGTCAACAGGTAAAACGCCATATAGCCTTGTTTACGGTTCAGAAGCTGTCTTACCTTTAGAATTACAGGTACCATCATTAAGGATCACACTCTCCAGACTCCTCGACGATGGGCAGAAAAATGATCTACACATCTTTGACCTTGACTCAGTGGAAGAAGAACGCATACGCGCACTCGATCAGATCGAATGGTATCGAAAGCAACAACGACAGCGACATCGAAATGACATTAACAAACACCCAATCCACGAAGGCGACCTCGTACTCAAAGCTGTTCGGGAACATGTGGACAAATTCTCAGCCAACTAGGAAGGGCCTTACATGGTCATCAAAGCATTTGATAATAGTGCATTCAAGCTAGCTGACACAGAAGGGAACGAGCTCACCAATCAAATCAATCACTTATACCGAAGACCATTCCACGTTTAAACACAAGCTCAGGTACGTGAACAGTCCTGGAATTACGACTATAAATTGATACCACATCATAGTCCTGGCTTATGACTTAAAACTAACACCACAGCATCCGCAAGGACAATAAACTAGTGTCTATCTGGCATGAAAATAAACTGCCACCGTCCTAACCAATCGAGTCCACCAAGACTATAAAATAGCTTGCCTCTCCATAGTCTACTAAGACTAGAAACTGGCAATGTAACGTCTGTCACGACGCTAAACAGGCAATGTCCAACGGGTTATGACATAAAAATAACCCACGACAGTCTGCCAAGACTATAAACTGGCATGTTCACATCCGGCACATCACTCCGTCGCCATGCTCATTCATCAGCTTCACTACATCGCTCGCCATCAATCGCCCTTATCAGTATCGCTGTCATCTAAACACAGTGCCTACCTTCCTTCAGCATCTCTGCACCATTGTCCGCCATGTAAGTCTAAGCTCGTGTATTCGCTCATGGTTTTTCTTTTCTCCTTGGCGTTATGTTTGCAGGATGACACCCAGAAGTTTCGCACAAAGATGCACTTCGTCATAAGCAGCAAGGTAAGACAATGTTCGCAGCATACCTGGCAAGACTAAATCAAACCATTCACTAGTACATCCCCATTCATCGACAAAATTCTTTATCCATTCGCCAACACATTTTACCCCGGCATCCCCTCGACATGCCCCGTACATCTAAAACATTGTACCATTGTAAAGCAGCTACAAACACACAACACAGCAACTACGCATGAGTACAAAAGTAGAGCAAAATTTTATGCCACAAAAAAAAGACCCCTGGCACTTCCCATACCAACCCCAGGCGGGAAGGCAGTCGTCTCAAAACCGAGTACTCATGCCCAAAATGGTCAAGAAGCATCTAGTTGCATGGCTTTGGCTCACCGCCAGCAAGTCCCCCCTGAACACTAAACATGGGCCCTGATCTCCCAGAGAATGTAACACATCCTCCCATGGCTTTGGCCTCACCAACAAGTTCTCTTGAAAACTAACCAAGAGCCTTGTTCCGTCACAGAACGCACATCGCATGTGTGCACTTCGAGTTTGCTAAAAAATGGCTATTGACAAGGATAAGCATGCCTCACATCAGAGCATCCCCTTTCCCCTGATTAATCCCATGGACCAATCATCAATCCCCGCAATCTCCCTGACATCCCAGGTACAAAATTCCCCTTTCCCAATCCCTGCACTACTGAACACGGTGCGATAATGTCTAGTCAGGCGGCAAAGGACAACGTCTACATCAAGTTGCTTGTGGTGTTGTGCACTTCTTTGTCGACACTTGTTGGGTCAATTCCTCCAAGCATCAACAAAGAGGGGCCAATGAAACACCACAAAATTTAGAGCTCAATACTTACCCGACACCAAGTAGGTCCCTGGGACCCACGAACGATGCCAACTGCATAAGATCCCACACGTGGCAACCTTGGAGATTGCGACACTTAGTTTTCTCCAAGTACATCGTGTTAGCATATACGCCCAGGTTCACACCCACAGTGTGTACGCCCAGCGTATACACCTGGCACCCCAGCGTGTATGCCCTGGTACTACAAATGCACACGCTCAACGACAGAATCTCCAAAGGTAGAATGAAGACAACACCAAAGAGCAAGGATTGAAGCAAGTGGACATCCTTCAGCGTATACGCCCGGCGTTTATGCCCAGCACTCATCAGCGCACACACCTGGCATGTACGCCAAGCGTTCTTCAGTGTACACACCCGACGATGTACGCCCAGCACTCCATCTCCACCCAGTTCACACGCCCAGCACGTTCAGCGTGTACACCCAACATATACGTTGACTTGATGCGGCGTATACAGTGTATACGCTCATCAGTTGTAACATTGTATATATTTGTAAAGCGTATGTACCCAGTCAACGCGCCACGTGTCTCCCATCCCGAGTCTAGCGTAACAACCTGTATAAAAACCCCATTTTTCCACTTCATGAAGGTCAGTTGGCAAAATCCCGGAGCATACCAGAGAACATTTACGCTGCGCACCAGAGCTGAAACCCTCTTACGCTAGAAGCCTTGTACACTGTAGATACTCTCTACGCTCCGCCTGCCCTACGAACCAGAGTCATCCCTGTATACGCCGGGGCTTTTCGTCCACCTTGTGCTCCCACACGACTACGTTAGACCGGTGCACTGTACTTTGACTCTGCAATATCATTGTTTACATTTGTTGCATAAGTTCTTTTACAGTTCTATGTCAATTTGGCCCACGAATTGTTTACGCCTGTTTATGCTCACGCTTCGTTTGCATCCATTTATGCTTTACGCTGTTCTGTTGCCTTGTTTACGCCCGCACATCGTTTACGCATAACCCAACGTATTAGCATTTTGCATACATGCGGGGAAATCCTTGTCTGATCTGCGTGCGGACCACACAAGGTACTCTGCCTTTGTCACATTCCAGCTTGCCCTCAGGCGAAGGCATGGTCTTTTGTACACGTCCTGCGATCCCGCGGCCTCTGTTTTTCCTTCCAGCCAGAGACCGACGATTTCAGGTGGTACAATATACTTAAAGAAAATCATAGGAAACTAACTATCAACATCCAATTTCATCACGAAATCATGTGTCATCATCATGATAAGCTTATTAGACTCAAAGAAATAAAAGAAGATGATTATTCTAATTCAAAGACAATTAAGTTCTCTTTAAATTATCAAGTTCCCTTCATCATCCTTAGTATATTTAGATGGGAATAAGAAGACAAATCCTATGAATAGGGTGTACCTCAAAAGATATTATATTTGATGTAAAAAGAAAGAAAAAATATATATATCTTTTAGGTTTTGTCTCATTCATTTTTCCTTGCTCTACTTATTTTTATTGCATTTGATCCCTTCAGTATTCTTTATATATATTTACTATTATTCTTCCATGTTTCTCTTATATGATTTCATCTATCTCTCCTAATCACTTTCTATTCCATTTTATTTAAATTTTTTCTAAAACACACTAAGAAGTAGCTTGCCATTTATTAGTGATTTTTCTTATGTAGTGAGAAACAAGTAGCTTGCCATTTTAATTTCATGTGAGGATATGTTGAGTTTTAGTGTGATAGGAGAACATCAGTTGATTAAGCATCTATAATCATTAGAGTATGGGATTTATTCATATCACCTTCTATGGCATAACACCTTCTCTTGGTGTATAGGTGATGTCCCTAATTTCCTTTTCCTATTTTATTATTTTCTTAATTTTACAAATCTATTTTTCATCTCTCCTCTCTCCCTTCTCTAATTTTTTTATAAATCCCTTGTTATACTCATTCCCTTTTCTCTCATCAAAATATTTAGTAAGGATTAAGTGACTTATTCTATTACAATGAGAGTGTATTAAGTACATAAGTGGGATGAGGTGTGAACATCATAAATATGATTGCTTTGGCTATCTTATATGTGAAATTTAGTCATGCTCCCCTTTTATGCCATAGCATCATCCTCGTGACTGGTGTATTAAAGATATCCTAATTTTTCTTCTTTTTTCATTATTTTCTCTTGAAATTTCCTCTTGCAAATACATCAATCATCCATCCATTCTTTTCTTAATGGATCCTCCTTCACACCATAATAGCATCCATCAAGAGGAGGCAATGTTGTATTCACTTTTTCAATTTACCAAGGATCAAGACTAAGAATAGTCTTAACATCATTCTATGTGGGTTTGAGCATCAAACTCTCTAAATACATCATCATGATGCACATTCTCATCTCTCAGAAATTTTTAGGGATCATTTAAGTTCATAATTCCATCTTATAAACTTCATTATAGTGATCTTACAAAAACTCTGGTATCAAAAGTTTTCAAAGTGTTAAAGGTGATGTGAATTTTGAATCAATCTTCCTTTAATACCATAAGATAAGAAAGCCAAAATGACCTCATAATGCATATTTCCATCCTTTAGAGGCCTCTAGGGATCATTTGGAGTAATACCCCATCATCTCAACTTCAATTTTGATGATTTTGGAAAAGTTCATGAAAATGTTTGAAAAGTTTTCTAAGTATGGCTAATGCTAACACTAGTGTCAATACTGAAAACACACCTTCAATACCTCGAAACCTTATCAGAATTATGTTATAACATGCACCATGGATTCATAAGGCCTAGAGAACTCATTGATAGTAGTTTCAACACTCATAACTTCAGAAATTGGCAATTTTTATTAGGTTTTTTTAAGTCTTAGAAAATTAACATTTGTTCTAAATCTTGAGCATTACAAGTTCATGGCTTGCCTCTACGTCTTTAAAAGTATCTCCAACACCTCCAACTTACTTTACACATCTAATTCATAACATCTCATAGGTTTTCAAGCCTCTTGACACTCAAAAAGCATCATTTTAACACATTCTGGGGTTAGTTTTGGCATCTTGAGAGTTAGACTTTTGGCTTGAAAAATCACTAAAAATTTTTCTAACTTCCTAGTTAACGTTGATATTGAAGCCAACATTAACATTTACGTAAACACTATTAAACTCTACATAATCCTCCAAATCAACATCCCACAATATCCACAAGCTTTTCAAGCTTCTCAACTTCATCTAAGCAGCCTTTAATATTATTTTGGAGGTTAAGTAAGGCCTCAAGAACTCAAAACTTTAAATTTAGAAAAATGATCCAAAAATGTTTCTAAGTTCTAGTGACATTTAAGTTGATATCAATGTCAACATTAGCATCACTACTTTTGATCCTTGCTAAGTAATCATTTAAATTGATCTTTAATAGTGTCTTTAGGCTTTTCAGGATTTATGAGTTCATCTTACTAGTGTTTAGCATTAATTTAGAGGTCAAATAAGGCCTTGAGAGTTTATAATATTAACTTAGATTTTGGATCATGATTAAATCTCATTTCTTAAGACATGTACTTAGCTTGAAATTGGCCTTTATTAAAAGAAAATGCAACATCCGACTGGAGCTGGCTAACTAGTCTATTAGTAATTCACTAGAACAAGTGAAATATGTGATAACTATTGCAAGTGGATGCTCTTACCTTGATAATTTTTTGGTTATTCATGTGGAAAGAATAAAGGTGAATTTTTTATAATCATGACTTAGCATCATGGATGCTAAGCTTGGAATTAGAGAGTTATCCTTGGAAATATCTAAGTAGGGTGAAGCCAAAAATATTTAGAGACATATAGTTCCATGTATTAAAAACAATGATAATTGGTGCAATTATGTGTAGAAAGTCTACACGATAGGACAAGATACCATTCTAACATGAAATAGATATATTGAGAATATGTGTATACAAAATGTCTATATTCTGTAGCAACAAAACAAGAAGGTATCTAGTGGTTGATTAATGAAGAAGAATTATGATTAAACATATAAATAGAATAGTTTGATAAAATTATAAGTGCATATATTGAAGAAACCAATTAAATAGAGAAGATACGAAGATAAACCTCCTTATACAAAATCTCATTAAGATGAAAATATTGAATGAAAAAAATTAGAGATACCAAAAAAATATGAATTAGAATCCTTAGAACTAAAGACCTTACTAGATGCACTTGAATATGCTTTCCTCAGCAAAAAAAAAAAAAAAAAAAAAAAAA
>MNCI01023729.1:58766-89041 GCA_015680685.1 Gnetum montanum | reverse complement strand
AAAAAAAAAAAAAAAAGAAAAAAAAAAAGGTAATCATAAATGTCATTGTTAACAAAGAATATAAAGGAAGATTATTGGAAGTAGTAAACAAATGACCAACTACATTCACATGGTCTTATGATGATATCATTGATATTGATTCATGTATTTATCAATATCAAATCTACACTGATCTAGTTGTTAAACCACGCCACCAACATCAATGAAAGATTAAATCCAAAACTCAAAGAAGTTGTCAAATAGAGATTAGAAAAGCTTTTAAAAGTAGAGTTCATCTATCCGATTGTAGAAAGTGAATGAGTTAACACATTAGTCATTGTACCAAAGAAGGATGGTAAGTGGAGGATTTGTATAGAATTTTGACTATTGAACATGGTAACATTAAAAGAGCATTTTCTTTATCATTTGTTGATCAAGTTTTGGATAGTACTAAAATGCACTAGTATTATAGTTTTCTAGATGAATATAGTGGATATAATTAAATTCGTATCATACCAAAAGACCAATAGAATACGGTGTTCACTAGCCTATGGAAAATTTTTGGATAAAGAAAAATGTCATTTGGTTAGTGTAATGCTCTTATCATGTTCTAGAGACTTGTTCTTAGCATCTTCCAAAAATAGATTAGTAATGAAGTTGAGCTATTTATGGATGAGTTTTCTATATATAGAGTTGAATTCAAAAAATATTTGGACCACTTACAGGAGGTTTTAAAATGATGTGTTGAGATAAATTTAAAGCTCAATTGGTAGAAAAGCCATTTAATAGTCTAAGATTACATAATTCTAGGCCTCAAGGTATCCTACAAAGGAATAGAGGTAGATCTAGAAAAAATTAGATCCATCTAAAATATTAGTAAAGGTCATAGATAGTCAAGGATGTTCAATGATTTCTTGATCATATAGGATACTCTAAAAGACTTATTGAAATTTTTTCAAAGTTTGCAAGGTCTCTTGTTAAACTAAAAAAGAGAGATGCATCGTTCTAGTGGTTTGAAAATTGTGAAAATATATTTAAGAGATTGAAATAGAAATTGATCAAGAGATCAATCCTTAAAGCTCAATATTGATCTAAGCATTTCCACATCATAATCAATGCTTCAAACTATGCATTAGAAGCAGTATTGATCCAACTAGATGATTAAAAGTCACCATATTACATACACTACATCAGTAGAAGCATGATTGGAGAAGAACTTAAGTATACAACTATAAAATATGAGCTTATGACTATGGTATATGTGTGTGAAATATTTTGACATTATGTGCTTGGGTATTTCATATATGTTCATACATACGATAGTAGGATCAAATTTTTAATGAATAAACCAATAGTTGATCCAAGAGTGATAAGATGACTAATTATACTATAGGAATTTGACATAATAATGAGTGATAGAAAAGGAGCTGAAAATGTTGTAGTTGGTCACTTGTCAAGACTAAGATGGGATCCTAAAGAGAGTGAATAACTATTACTAAACTAGTTACCTAATGAAAATTTATTTACTAAGGTAGCAATGGTTATAGATTTAGTAACAAAGTCATGGATTACTAATTATATGACATGTCTTAGTACAAAAGAACTTTTTGTTGAATGGCATAAAAACAAAAAATAATAATTTCTTCATAAAGTAAAACAATATATGGAGATTAAAGGAAATATTTATAAGATATGTACATATGATTTAATATGATTGTGTATTCCAAAGGAGAATCAAAAAAGAGTTTTGCAAGATGCACATGAAGGACCATGTGGTGGTCATTATGTAGGATGAAGAATAACATCAAAACTAATGATGATGGGATACTTTTGACCTACCATATTTAGGGATGCATATTGGTTTACAAAATCTTATGAAAGATACCAAAAGAATGAAGGACTTATAGTAAAAAAATGAAGAGCCACAACAATGGATACAACCATTCCAATCATTTAATGTTTGAGTGACTGACTTTATGGGATCCATCACACTAATGTCAAATGGAAAGTACTATATTATCATGTTTGTTGATTACTATTTTGAGTGGGTAGAAGCATCTACCATTAAAGATTACATAGCTACAGTAACTACAAAATTCTTTCAATAACATGTGATAAACAGATTTGGAGTGCCAGGAATGTTAATATTAGATAATAGAACTTGTTTCACTAGAGATACATTTAAGAAACTAATTTAACATCTTGACGTAAATCATAAAATAACCACATCATATCAACCCCAAGCAAATGGCCAAGCTAAAGTAGCCAATAGAGAGATTACATGCATATTAAGTAGAATTGTTAGTAGATATAGGAAGAAGTAGAGCACTAAACTTAATGATGCTCTATGAACATATCAATCGAATTAGAAGCTTCCTATAGGATATTCACCATATGAACTAGTCTATGGAAAATTGCCTACTTTGCTAATATAGGTAAAGATAAATATTCTTATAACTACATTTGCAATTGACCTAGATGTAGAATTAGCCCATAAAGAATGATTGATGAATATTAATCTATTGGATGGAAATATATTAGTATCTCTAATAAGTGACAAAACTCATAATTATTCTAAACATCCACATGACACTAGGATTCGATAAGTTTGTACTAGGCTTGGAGATAGAGTCCTCTACTATAATTCAAATCATATCATCCAAAAGACAAAGTTATATATCAATTAGGTGTCATGAAAATTTACCACCCAACTAATAGATAGAAATTAATTCTTATCAACATTCATCAAGTCAAATCATTTTTTGGTTTCCTTCCTCAAAAGTATCTACCACATATTTTGAACCACTCACTTTTGATTCAATATTTCAAAATTCTACCTTAGATAGTAGTTGTGGGGGTGTCATATTTTGTACATAGGCACCAAACAATCTTTTTACATTTTTCTCAAATTTTTTACTATTTTCTACATTCTTTAATATCTTTTCTATTCTTTCACATTTTTCGCATTTCTTATTATTTCTTTATTCTTTAAAATATTTTAAGTTCTTTATACATTTTCCTATTCTTACATATTTTTCATTCTTTTTATATCTTTACTAGTTTTCATGTACATATTTTTGTTGACAATTTAAATAAAGTGTAAAGGAATAAAAAATATGTAGTTGAAACAATAAGAGTTTAACCCTATGTTATCAAATCATTGAAGAATTGATTGTATATACAATAAGGCCACTTCATCCATTCACTCATTTCTAATAATAAGAGGTTCTTACTATGGATATAATGATATTGTTTTTGTAATAAAACTAAAATAAACCTATGATTATTATGTCTGAATGAAAAGGTAAAGTATCAAGAGGGAATGAAAAGGGAGTAACATTAAGGGAATTCATGTGTTCTTTAAAGCTATCACTATGAGTCCTATTACACTATTAAGTTGTATTATTTATTTGAACTCTAGTAAAAAATGAAAGCATATTTTGAAAGAAGTGCTACCTTGCGATGTCATTAGAAAGACATGTTACCCATGCTTGAAGGTATGTGACTTAGAAATTTCAAGGTTTGTTAGACTTGCATTGATTATGGGGCTAGAAAGACATGTTATTCATGCCTGATGGTACTTCTCTATCCAATGGCCAAGTCTCCTTTAAAATAAACTATGTAGTTAATAAATTACTTCCTTATGCTTCATTATCAAATAATTATATTTTTTGTAGTTGTGATAGTCTTATGATTATTAGTTTTGAGATGATATAATGTGATGTGATTGGTAATTGATACAAATTTGGTTTGAATCTTGGATAGACAATCTAATAATTATTTTAATCATTCATTACATGAAAAATTAATTATGCTTATGACAAGAAACCTTCATGTTCCATTTCCTTGCAACCCTTCTACTACCATTTTACCTTACTATTATTGTAAAGTCCTTGTTCCCAAATGTTGTTGCTGCATAACTAAGATACTGCATCTTCATAATAAGTGTTATCATTATTGTAACAAGACCCAAAGGGAAGTTTTAATTAAGACCCAAAATGGCATGTTGTAATAACGAATGTGTCTATTGAGGTGACCTTTGGGGGTTTAATCTCAGGTATTTATACCTAGGCATTAAGGTTGTCTCAACATGGAGTTGTGGAGCTAGTAAAGGAAAATAATGGATGTCGAGTGAAGTAGGACAACAAAAGGACTAGCCATCCCTTTTGGTTGGTGATAGGCCTAATTGTGGTGGTACTATTGGATTGCCTCTAATGGATAGATGCCGAAGGAAGAAAACCCTAAGGAACATAGTTAGAGCATGATGTAGATATACAATTCCACATCAATAAAGCATTCTTCTCTTTTTCCTTTTGCATTTTCCCTTTTATTTTCTTTACACATAATGTCAAATGTTACATATGTTTGATGTTTGATATATTTCTAGCTTATGAATAATGTCTAATTGAAGGTATATTTGATGCTTGCCATGATTTCTAGGATTGGGATATCATAGTTGGTATTAGAGTAAACCATGACCCAAGGGCCAATCAAAACCATGAGCCAACTACAACCTGATGATTAACCATGGAGCCAAGATCCAAGGGAGCCATAGACCACCACCAAATATTTCATATGTCAGATAATCTATACATCTACAAAAGAACCATGAAGTCTATCATGTTCAACATGAACCCCACCAACCAAGATTCATTGAAGGATATCAGCAATCATGAAATTTAACTATGCTTCAGCAAGGTACATCAACTGCAAGAAACATCACCTATCTAGGTAACTCTTACCCATCTTATATTATTGTTAAAATGTAATGGACTCATATCATCATTAAGTTCCTTCTAGAAGGTTAGTAACCATGACCTAAGTTGATTTGGTCTTGTTTGAAAATTAGTATCCTAAATACCTTATGCCTATAAACTTGGCAACACTCATATAAGCTTCGACTTATGTATTGGTAAATTTAAGGGATTCAACCTAGCCATAATATTGTCTCATCCATACTCAACCAATAAGGTTCATTGCTATGAGATTCATACAAAAACCAGTACTTGAGGAGTAATGTTGTGATGTCTCACTTATCCTTAATACCTAGGAAATAATCTTGATTCAAGAGGATAAGATTATATCATACTTACCAAATCATAACGTAAAAGTATTATGTTTTGCGCTTAAGGGTTCAGATATCATTTATAATTGTCGAAGTTATTTAGAAGTCATCATTTTGTTTGTGTTAGCATAGGAATATCAATTTGGAAAAATAAGCTATCTTAAAATCTTGAAAATTCAACTTAGTTTTTATACTTAAAACCATATCCAACTCATAGTACTTGTCAAGATGATTTCAATGGTAGAAATTTTGTTCTAATCAGACTTACGAATTGTGAGATATTGTTGTTTAAAGTTTTTCGTTATGCATGTCCAACTAAAATAATAATAAAAGGTTAAAAAAATGGAAGGTTGTGGGTTGAAAGCCCAACCCCAAAATGGTTTTAAAATATATATATTATATAAAATATATTTTACACAAAAATAATTTCATGAGGGGCGTATTGGCCCATGTGGAATGTGCCTGCCTACACCCCTTCCACCCAAACCTTCCCTGCCTGCCATGCTTGCTTCACCAATCTGCTTTTGCCGTTGCTCCACCACACCTTTTGCCTATCATGCCACGTAGCTCGGTCAGCCCTAGCCCCCTCCATCAGCACCATTGTTTCCACCACTTGGCCACGGCACTACTTGCCTGCGTGCGTCCAAGTCCTCCATAGCACCTTTGTCGTCCCACTTGTGCTCGCCTGCCGCATCCAAACCCCGAATTCTAAGGATGAACTTAAAAAATAGTGTTACATCGCAAGGGAAAATAATGTTGACGTGAAAATAATGTACTTAGTAAAATACAACTACATATCTCAAGGAAAAACTAGAACTATACTGAATTAATGGTTTTTTCTGCAACCCAAATCCACAACATAGCATAGCATGTAGGACAAAATCCTCGTGTCCAAGCCTACTTACCTACAGCATAAGCTACCACGTTATTGTTTATCACATCGATTGCAATGGTGATGGTGTGTGCAAAGTTGGAGAGATCCACCAAAATGAAATGCTTCAAATCATGAACAATGTTGTTCAGCATAGGTATATCGTATACCGATCTTACTCCTTTTGTCAGCCGAGCCTGAAATGAATATATGAAGTTAATATACTTGTCCTCTATCATGCACTGTGTTGAAAACTGCAAATCACTGGTGCTTGCAGCACTAAGTGAAGCTGTCACAACAATCACCAACAACAGTATAAGCACTCTTATGCTTTTTTCCATTTTCTCTATCTTTGTATCGTGTTTCTTACTTTGCATACCTACCCTCTGCTTGATCAGTGTAGCAATTTATAGCTGCATATGAACCAGCGCATCCATGCTGTTGGTATTATTATTATTGAAAGATCTTAACTATGTTTTGCACGGTAAGTCTTTATTTGTAATTATCTCTCTAAGAGGCTAAAAGCTGCAAAGATCTTAGGTGTGTTTGCCATGCAGTGTCTTTTATCTCTAAAGGTATTTGGAAATGGCTAACAACTGCTCCCACCACATAGCCTGCATCATCCACTATCGCTATAGGGGAAAGAAACCCTCACCTCTTGCCTCTTGCCTACCATGGATCATCCACCATAAGACCATCACTACGCCACCCACAAGACAAAGAAAAATAATGGAAAGTAATGCTAATGACACCAATCTCAAATGTTAAACGTCTCTCTGTAAGTTCATCCAATTTCTAATTTAGACCCAACAATGAACTGAGACGATTCCCATATCGTTGTGACTAGGAAGACACATGTCGCAAACCCCAAAAAATAATTTGGTTCTTTGGCAGCAAGTGAGATATGAATTCTATAATGAAGTTTGCTCACTTTGGAGTAGTCTTGTTGGGTGACCTCTTAGGAAGTTTTGAAAAACGTGAAGCCTTTTGCAAATAAAAATGATCATAAGTTATGACTGCATAGTCCATTTCGAATGGAACAAAAGTTGTTTCCTACTGAAACACCACTAAATTTTCATGTTGTAACTTTTGTAACCCCATTTCATGAAACCCGATGCTAAACATCATTGAAAATGTGAAGATTGTAATCCATAAGAGGCAATCTCACATATTTCATACCTTTGGGGCTGAAAAATACTTCATAAGTATCCAAAGCCTCATTCTCCAAGTTAAAAGAGTTACATAGTATCTATATTTGGGCTTGTGGGGGTCAGGGATGTTTAAAAATGCCTTGTAGAATGCCAAAAATGCCAATTTGATGAGTTTTATGGGGTGTATACACTTTTCTCTACTGAAAAACCCCTACAAGGGGTAAACCACTATGGAGGCATCAAAACTAGCGTGGATGAGTGTAAGAGGATGGATCTCCCTCCATGCTAGCTTTACTCCTTCCACATTTGCTTTGTAGGATCTTTGCTAGAGTGGATGTCAAAATATTGGTCATGTTGCTTCTACGTTGGGAAGGAGGTGTCAACGTTGAGGGGGTTGAAAGATCAACATTGGGGGAGAAGGTGAAATCCCTCTAAGCTGAGCTATCCCCCCTTCCATACTAGGTGCAGGTGAGATTCATTCCCCTACACTCCTCCATGTTGGTTTTGATGCCTCTACACTAGTTTACCCTCTTGTAGGGTTTTTTCAATGTAGAAAAGTGTATACACCTCATAAAACCCATCAAATTGTCATTTTTGGCATTACGAAAAGCATTTTGACCTCCCAAACCAAAATATAAATACTAGGCCACTCTTTTCACTTGGGGAATGAGGTTTTGGCTACTTATGAGGCAATGTTTAGTTGCAAAAGTATGAAATATGTGTGCTTACCTCTTATGGGTTACAATCTTCATATTTACAATGAAGTTTAGCCTTAGGTTTCATGGGATGAGATTACAAAAGTTACAACATGCAAGTTTAGTAGTGTTTCACTAGCTCTTCTTTATTGGTGTTTAGAGGATTGACCTGAGAGACAGTGACAAAGAACACAAAATACCATTGTAGGTCCACCATTGACCTTCCCTCTCTCTGCTTGATCCAGTTGTGTTAAACCATGCCAAAGAGTGGTTGTGATGATGGGATAATGCTATGATGAGGGAATGGTAATGGTAATGGAATTATAGGAAATTGGTTATGAAGGCTAACAATGCATTCCAAGTGTTGTTGTCATGACTATAGTGTGATACTAATATGCTTTGAAGTATTGGTCACTTAACAAATGTGTTTGAAAACCCAATCAGTTTACATCAAGGTTTCATTGGCCATTGGGCTTTGAGGCTTCATTGGTCATTCAGTCTCTTGGTAGTTTGCCTCCTCTTATTTTTGTTTTTTTTTTATGAAGTGAAGCCTTCATTGGATTTTTTTTACCAAGGTCAGATAGATATGGTTTCCTTGTTGAGTGGGTTTTGTTATACTTAATGGACTTGTGGTTTTTCCATAAAACAAGACATGTTATGTTTGGTGAACTTAGTGATTTCACATTGAATGAGCTACATTACATTCAAGTGGACTTGAGGATGGAGCATGATGAAGAGATGTCATATGGCTATAGTGCATGAGTGAAAAATATATGTTAACATTGTTGCTTAGGGTAAGGAAGGCTATCACCATGTTATGGGATTGTGCTCAAGGAGTGGTGTTAGAGGGAGGGCAATGGTACAAGCACTCTTAACATAGTAGAACAAACTTAACAAATCTTACATTTCAAGGTTGCATTATGACTTGTTGCCATAATGGATTGCATTCTTGCAATGGCTCCAAGTTTCGTCCTACAAAAACAACTTTAGAAGGACAAGAAAACCAAGTAAACAAAGCATGGTATAACATTACAATGCATATAGACCATATAAAATGATAAAACCAAGCTATCCAAATCACCAATGTTGCTAGTTTCAGGTCCTGATAGGCCATGTTACCAGTTTAAGGCCTTAGTAGGTCATGGTAAAGAAGGCTTGCTTGTTGATGGTTGTTGATGTCATGGATGTAGTAGGTTTCATGTAGGTCACATGTAATAAGGCTTTAGATAGGAATGGTTGACTAGATTAGCCATATCATTCCCATCCATGTCTACTATCCTGAATGCTTTGTTACCATAGGAACTAGTGATAAGGAAGGATCCTTCCTAGTTGGCTAAGAATTTATTTGCATGCTTGTAGATAGCATTGAGGATCAAGTATCCTTCTTGATCTTACATTTGATAGTGTTTTACATGAGCAAGTGCTTGCATAATTTTCTTCTCCATTGAGTCCATGTCCACTATTCACAACTCTTTACTTGTCATTAACAAAGTCAATGAGGGGCACTTGAAGCGATGGTACATGTAATTCAAGAGGTAAGATAGCATCAAAACCATCAATCAAGCTATAAGGTGTTACACCAATGGTTGTATGGTAAGTTGTATGATAGGACCAAAGTGCCTAGACAAGCTACTCATGCCATTTGCATTTGCTATTATTGAGCATTTTCTTGAGCAAGTTGATGATGGCCTTGTTGCTTGCTTCAACTTGTCCATTGGCATGAGGGTAATAAAATGATGAGAAAGAATGCTTAATGTCTAGGTCATGATAGAAATCTTTTGTTTCTTAGCTACTAAATTGTTGTTTGTTATCTATAACTATGATCATGGGTATGTTGAAATAGGCTAGAAGGTTGTCTACGATGAATTTACAAACTTGTTTAGATGTAACCTTTCTTAGGGGAATAACTTCAACCTACTTTGTAAAGTATGCTCTTGTGATGTTGATGAAGCTATGTCCCACTGAAGATTTTTTTGTTATATGACATCCAAACCCCATTGTTGAAATGGCCAGGTTATCTGAGTGGTATGCAACTTAGTTGATGTTACATGTATAAGGTTGTTATGTTGTTGGCATGTGTCAAATCTCTTAACCTTTTGGAGGAAATCATTTTCCATATAGGGCTAGTAATAGCCTAATTGTCTAATCTTAGAAGCCTAAGCTCTAGGTCCTATATGTCCCCCACCAACACCCTTGTGAACCTACTCTAGGACTATTTTGGCTTTAGTTTTTCCCAAGAACTTTAGCAATATGCCATCATAGGATTATTGACATAATGTGTTATTTCCTACAATGACATACTATTTTGATTAGTTACATACGATGTCCTTTTGAGTAGTGGTTAATCCTTGTGAAGATTTATCATGCATATGGTAAAATTTGATATCATCATACCACTCCCTAGTAGGAGTAGTATGAATAATAACCTCAAAAGTATCCTCAGCATTTTGCTTGATGGGAATAGCATAGTCCATGGTTAAGATGGACAATTTACTAAACACATCTGGTGTCACACTGAGGGCTAACATTGTAATTGCATTGGCTATGACATTCTTGTTTTAGGGTATGTGTTGGATATCAATATCTATATATTGTTGGAACAATTACTTTCCTAGATCATAGTATGGTTGTAACTATTTGCTTTACATACATAGAAATCGATTACTTTGTTAACCACAAGTTGTGAATTAACTTTGATTATTAAGCATCTAATTCCTAGGTCATGAGCTATCATCATTCCTCCAATCAAATCCTCATACTCTACTATGTTGTTCATACATGAAAACTCAAAACAATAGGTGAAGGATCAAATTTCACTAGATGGAAATGTTATGATTATAGTGGCACTGGCTTCATGGGCAGTTGAAGCTCCATCCAAGTGCATGACTACCTCAAAACCCTCAATTACTTGGCTAATGGTGTTAATGTGCTCATTAGGGAACTTAGGATTTATGGCTACCTTGTCATCAATAGGTGAAACTATGAGTTGTATAGCTATAGCTTGACCTTTTATTAAGGATCGAGAGATGTAACGAAGGTCAAACTTTTTAGTTATGGATTTCCATTAGGCTATATGACTATTCTTATAGATGTTGATGGTTGTGGCTCCAAGTACATTGTCTTTGCAAATTACATTGACTTGGCTTTGAAGAGGTAGTATCTCCACTTCTTCGATGAGAAGACTAATGCTAGATAATACTTCTCCACTTCAGTGTATCAGGCCTCATGGGCAACTAATGCATGACTAAGGTAGTACATTAGCATCTTTGCTCCATCATCATGCTTCTAATAGAGTAAAGAGGTAATGGATGTGTCGGAGGATAGGCTATCGGTAGTTGTGCCAACTCTTGATTAAGATTTTCAAAGATCTCTTGGCATTGAGCCATGCACTCATAGTGAACCACTTTCTTAAGCAAGTGTTGCATGGGTTGTAACTTGTTAGTAAGCCTAGCGATAAACCTACAAATAAATTGTAATCTGCCTTGTAATTTTAAGAGCTCCTTAAAGTTGGTAGGCACTACCAATTTAGATATATCTTTAACCTGATTAGGATTGACATATATCCCTACTTCAGATACTACAAAGCCAAGCATATTACTAGTCTTAATACCAAAGAAGCATTTCTTAGGATTGAGCCTAAGTTCGTACTTGAGACATTGTCTAACCATAAGATCTAGGTCGTTAACATGGTTGTCAACTACTTTGGACTTAATGGCTATATCATCCATGTAATTATTGAGGAAACCTAGCATGTAATCACTAAAGATATAGATCATGGCTCTCTAGTAGGTTACTCTTGCATTCTTAAGGCCAAAGGGCATCATAGTATAGTAAACGGTACCCCAAGGGATCATGAAGGTCATAATAAGTTGGTGCTCTTGGTTGATCCTAATCTAGTTATATCTTGAGAACCCATCCATAAAGGACAAAAAAGCATATATGACTATAGTATCAATAAGTTAATCAATATTAGGTAGAGGGAAGTCATCCTTGATAGCTGCCTTATTTAAGTCTTAAAAATTGATGCAAGTATGGATACTTCCATTCTTCTTGGGAACTACCACTATGTTGGAAATCCATTCTATGTAGTTGATAGCCTTAATAAAACTAGCTTGGTATAGCTTTGAGATCTGATCATGAACTACCAAGGCCAAATTAGGTCTAATTTTGTGTACTTTTTGCTTAACTAGTATGATGTTAGGATCTAGTATGAGGTTGTGTTGGACTAAACGTGGGTCTAGA
This sequence comes from Gnetum montanum, assembly GCA_015680685.1. Taxonomy (NCBI): domain Eukaryota; kingdom Viridiplantae; phylum Streptophyta; class Gnetopsida; order Gnetales; family Gnetaceae; genus Gnetum; species Gnetum montanum. The sequence goes on along the minus strand of MNCI01023729.1, from coordinate 77,038 downwards.
CCTAGCATATCCTCATATGAACAAGCAAATGCCTTAATGTTATCCTATAGGAACTTGGTGATGTCTTGAGTCTATTGAGGTTCTAGTAATGAACTTAGTTTAAGGGTTTTCTCCTCATGACTATGTGTTGTGATAGGAACCTCAACTAGAGAGTCTTCAGTTATGTCACTTACCTCTAATTCAAAGGTGTTGACTAGATTTTTAGGCCATTCTAGAGGTTTCTCTATCAAGGCTATGTTGTTCACAAGACTCTAAGGCTTGAGATCTAGATAATTAGGATCAATATACTATTCTACATCACCATGTGATCCATGTAGGGACAAAGGCAAACTGATCTACTTCCACGTACTCATACTTTGATGCTACATGTCAACCAAAAGCATATTAAGTGGCACCTAGGTAAAAGTAAATAAAAAATGCTAAAATTATGCAAATACATGTTATTCTAATGCAAACAAGGTTATCCAAGGCTATAAATAGAGTAAAAATACGCAAATAAGATGCAGTAAAGGCTAGAAAAAGGGTTGAAAAAGGTCAAACAAAGGGAAGTATGAGAAATAAGGCCACAAATGGTCAATAAGGATCACTATTTTGCTAGTTTTAGGCCTTAGTAGGTCATGATGCTAGTTTAAGGCCATAGTAGGCCATGGTCAAATGGTGGTTAGGGAAGGTCAAACCCCACCATTTAGTACCAATCAAAGGCTAAGCAAGGTCATATAGGACTATAATAAGGGTAAGCATAATGAAATAAAAGTATTATCAAAGCTATATAAGGTCAACAATCCAACAATGATCACAATAGGTCATGATATGATAAAACAAGGTTGAAATAAGGTAAAGTAGGACACACAAGAGGAATTTTGGTTAAAATATGCTTAAAAAAGGTTAGATTCTTTCAATTTTAGGCCTTAGTGGGCCATGGTTAGGTCACGGGCTAGTTTTGGCATCAATTAGGGTTGTTTCTAGGTTTTTTGGATTCATAAAACAAAGGTTTTGAAGTTTTCATGATGTAATCCCCCTATTTCCATGCTAACCAATGTGGCAGGGATGGCCTCTAGCATGGAGGAAACACCCAAAGGTTTTTCAAGGATTATTTTCCGTAGAGATGCTAACACAAATGTTGTAAAAGTTTCAACACCAAACCACTTGTAAGTTTCATGCTAAAGTTTCTATCACAAGGGGAGAAGGGGTAGTGTTGGGTTTTCAAGGTTTTGGTTGCAAAAAATGTAAATTTCAATCTAGGATTAATCTTAGCAATATGGCTAATAAATTTGATCACAAAAATCAGGTGAAGGCCCTCCTAGTGCTAAGAATTTCTTGCAATGGAAAATTTTACTTGTTAGAAAGCTAAGAATTCTAAACCAAAAATTTCCTTTACCTCGAATCCACATAGCTTCCAAGAAAAAATGGGATTCAAGATACCTTGGATGGTATGGAAGATCACCTAGGGACTTGAGGGGGTGGTGGGGGGTGTGGGTCGGGTGCGGGTGGGGGAGGGGGTTGGGTTGGGGGTGTGCATGGGGAAGGGAGGTGCAAAACAAGGATTGTATAAAATGTAAAAATTAAAGATCTAAAACTTAGAATGACTACAAATTGCACATAAAAATAAACTCTAAACTTTATTAATTGAATAAAAAATAAGTTTAGAGATGTGTACAAAAATGTCCATAGGAGAGTAAAGGCGGTTCACTTAGGTAAGGGTCCTAAGTCCTTGGAAGAAGATAAAATTTTCTCCATGATCTTAATGCTTAGTCACTGTTACTATTTTCAAACCTTCTTTACTGTTGTTCAAAATTTGCAACTTGGGTAATTATTGGGGTTGAGAAATGTGAAGGATGAAGGTTGTCAAAATGCTCCACACTAAGATTTGAGGATCCTAAGGAGGTAACTTTGACACTCCAGGCTCACAAATCCCAAGGGGGTTAACAAGGGTAATAGGGCTACAATAATTCTATGCTGGTAGGCCCCAACAAGTTGCATTTTTGCTAGGAAGCAAGAGATCTTGGATGCCCAAATGCCAAATGCTCAAAGTGAAAAGTGTGGAACTTTGAAATGATGTTGTGGTTTTGATTTTTTAGGGTTTTGGCCATGATTTAGGTTGCAACTTGGTTGCAAATGATTGATATATTAGGTTGCAAATTAGCTGCTAATTACTGTAAATTTCAGCCATGTTTAGGGGGTAGGTGCCCAAAATCTAGGGGGTTACCATATATGGAAAGTTTCGTACCCCATGGAAATTCCATTTATCAAAAATAGAAACAGGGATGCACCTTCCACTTTGGTCCCAATCCCTCCACAATGGCTCTACCCCTTCGTTCTATCTTTTTAGGATCCTTGCTGAAGTTGATGTTAAAATCTTTGTCATGTTTCTTCTATGCTGGGGAGGAGGTGTCATTGTTGAAGGGGATGAGAGATCAACACTAGCGGTGAAGGTCAAGCCACTGTATGATGATTTACCCTCATTCCACACTGAGAGTAGGTGAGATCCACTCCCTTGCACTCCTCCATGCTAGTTTTGATACCTCCATGCTAGTTTACCCCATGTAGGAGTTTTCTAGTGTAGAAAAGTGTATACACCCCATAAAACCCATCAAATTTCCATTTTGGAATTTTAAAAGGAATTTTTAACCTTCCCCAAGACCAAATATAGATACTAAGTGACTATTTTCACTTGGGGAATGAGGCTTTGGCTACTTATGAGGCATTTTTCAGCTCCAAAAGTATGAAATATGTGAGATTTCTTGTTATGGGTTACAATTTTCACATTTACAATAAAGTTTAGCCTTGGGTTTCATGGGATGGGATTACAAAAGTTAGAACATGCAAATTTAGCAATGTTTCACCTACACATTTAAATCCTCTAGACACATTATGAAGTTAGATCAACCCCATAGAACTCTAAAAATTAGTTTTTACTCCTTGCCTAATATGGTTTTGAAGATGATCCAAAAGATTAATTTTAGTATAACTTGGACACATGATGTCCATTTCTAACATCCAACTATGTAGGCTTAAAATCCACCAAAGGACATGAAAGATTTTCTATCTATGACCACCAAGAAGCTTGGTGTCAGTTAGTGTGAATTATCTAATAGCATGGGGGAGGTGCCTTTCATGTTTCCAATGAGCATCAAGAGAGGCCAACGGTTGCATGCTAAGGCAAATGGGGTAACCAAGGCTAGTTTAAAATAGCTAATGGAGGAAGCACCATTAGCAACAAAGTAACCCTCCAAGCAGAGGATCATCTTTAAGATTCCTTTCTTAGACTAGGTAGTCATAGGTATGCCTTAACTATGTTCTTAATTTTTTTGTCTATGTTATGTTCCATGGCTATACATGCTAACTTGTCTAATTGCTTATGGCTATAGGTTAGCAATGGAACTTAGCAGCCTAATTTGTTGTTGCGGAAGAAGAACAAAGACAAGTGGAGGAGGCACATAAGTGTGTAGAGGAGGAGGAGTAGAGGCATATAACTATTGTGACAGAGGAGGAATAAAGGCATGTAGAAGAGGCACACTTGGAGTAAGATATGGATGACATAGACATGTTGTTTCGTGAGCCACTAGCCTTTGATCGACATCATAGATGATGATGATGAGGATGAGAATGAGGGTGTGAACACAGTTATGCCTATGCTTACTATTATCTATGATTTTATTCTTAATTTCTTAGTTCTTACTTATTAAATGATTTTTATGCTTATCATTGTTCTTGAGCCACTAGCAAAGGCCTCTACATCCATATTTTACATGAAATCATGGGTAGAGGTCCCAGACAAGATAGAATTCATGCACAGGATGGAAAAGGACATCATCAATTAGTTGTAACAGATTGCACATGAGATCGGTAAGAACCATGTTTTTCTATGTTTTAGTTATTTTTCATTGAGTTATACTTTATGATACAACTATCTTAGGTTGTATATCATGTTTATGGCTATAGTTTTGTTTTTTTAGTGTCATTAGTTGTGTGGAACTTGGCCCAAGACATGGAGTTTGATTTCTTGCCTAAAATTCCTCCTAACACCTCACATGTCACCTTGAAGTTGTATGAATTTTTCATTGATCTAGTGATTTCATGTGTAAAAGCTTCATGGGAGATTTAGAGGTCCAATGAATTCCTATGGGAACAGGTTGTGGTCTTAAAGGAGGAAAATAAAAGGTAAGTTGAGAGGATCTAGGATCTTGAAGAGTGTAAGGCCTTTGTGGAAGCCCAAGTGGAGAACTTGGGGACGTTATGGATCAAGGAGATTATGTGGGCTTGCTACTGGCACACCATCCATGACAAGGGTAGCCTCTCCTAGGAGTTGCATGAGTAGTATAAGCAGATAAACTTGATCTCTCAAAAGGCATAGGATTGGAAGGATTACAATACTTGGGTTATGGAGTGGGGTAAGACACAAAAGGATCACAAGCGCAAGTATAAGGTTGATTGAGAGGCATACCTGAAGTAGTTGAAGAGGGAGACAACTAAATGATAGAAGATGGGTATGTTTATCTAAGGAATTTAGGCTAAGAGTGCTTTCAACCTCTTTAAAAGAACTCTAATAGTAGTGAAGTATCTTACTCTATAGATTACTATAGCTATAGATGAGGTCTTTATGGCTATAGTCTCATGGGAGTTATCATCATGGCTAGGGGTGAATAGGATCAATCTCTTCACAGGCATTAATTTTGGGGATATTAACTGGGCCAATATGATAGAGGACCAGATTCTCCAATGTTTAGAGACTAGCCTTCATCATCTTCCTTGAGAGTTTATAGATTCAGATTCCCCAAGGTTTTATGACATTTATGTTTTACATTTTAAGTTTTTGCATTTGCATTTGTTTATGTCATGGTCTTGGTTATGCTGGTTATTAATTGACTATATGTTGGTACATCATAGGCACCTTATGACATCGATAGCCCTAGCGATGTAGGTGATGATGATGATGCACCATCTCCTCCCCCTCTAGATTCCCCCCTTGGCACCACAAAATTCATGATGTAATAGCTTAGTTTATTATTTTTTTGTTTATTTCATTTTATGTTGGATGTTGTTTGGCCCATATTGGAAAATGCTTGAGTTGTAGATATTTTTACACTTATGGTTTATTGTTTTAATGTTTATGCCACATAGTGTCACCATGCCTATATATATTATTTTAAAATATTTTAAATTTTAAATTTCAATTTTAGTTTTGATTATATATGTTGTTGATGGCTTTACTACTTTAAAGTTTTAAAGTTATAAATGAGGCTATGTTACTAATGGCTATGTTAAAAATAGTTAGACTATAAGATTATGAATGGCCATAAGATAATGGTTACTTACTAGTTTTAAGCCATGGCGGGCCACACATTTATTACTAGTTTAAGGCCATGGTGAGTTGCAATGCTAGTTTAAAGTCTTAGTGGATTGCAGCACCAATTTAAAGTCGTAGCCAACTATAGTGCCGATTTAAGGCCTCATCAAGTCATAGGTTTGCTAGTTTTAGGTCATGATAGGTTCTTGTTAAGAGGAAACTAATATTTTTAGTGATGTTTTCCATTTTAAAGTTTTTACGGGTTTTACTAGTTTTGAAATTTTTATAGGCCTTTATGTTTATAGCATGTGTAAAAATAAATAGAAAGAAAGGTTCTAATAAGAATGCAAATGAAAGTAAAAAATTAGGCTACATGCATAAAAAAGGTAAAATAAAGTATGTAAAAAGGCATTAGAAGTTAAAAAAGAAAATTTAGGCTACATGGCTATTGGTGCATCTAGTTATAAGGGCATGGGATGGAAGGGTGAAGGGGTATTTCACTTATGTAGACTCTTCATAATCTTTGAAAGATTAGGAAATTTGTAAGATCTACTTTGCATAAGTTTGTATTTGTCATCCTCCTCATTGATGATGTTAAAAGGGAGTTCATCCCATAATGCATCTTGCTACTTATCATTATCATTATTGGCTTTCTCCACTCTCTTAGGTTACTAAATTTTGTGGCTGGGAGTCTCTTCTTGAAACCCCACTTTAGACCCCTGCTCTATGTTCACATTGTTAATAGCAAGGGGCACCACGTTATGATCATGAATGATGATTTTAGCTCCCTCATAAGGAAGGTGGATCTCTTGGTGGATGGATGAGGACATGGCTCATAAATGAGCCAACCAAGATCTCCCCAGGATAAGGTTAAACCCTAGCATCTCCTCCATTGCTAGGAAATTCGTGGTTATGTGGAATTGCTCCTTGGCCACAAAATCCAAGGAGATAGACCCCTTGATAGCAACCATTGATCCATTGAAAGGATTGAGAGTGGTTTTTGATGTATGTTATATTTACTTTGTTAATTCTAATCACTTTATGATGGTGCATGGGATAACATTTATCATAGCCCCATCATCTACATGACTGGATGCACCTTAAACTACCCTATGCATATGGTTATGAATAGAGGAGCCCTAGTTACCTAGCCATTTTTGGGGTTGGACTTGATTTTGCTATCACAAAATACTAGAGGTATTGACGTCTCCTCCCTTAGTGAGGGAGGAACCATCATTGCATGAATGGATTCCTGATTAGTGGGGATGTCCTCACTAATAGGAATGGAAGTTAGCATCTTGAATAGTGCTTCACAATGTGTATCGAAAGTCATGATAAGATCCTACAAGCTCAAAGTTGTATTTTTCTATTTAAGGGATTGTTTAACCTATTTCATCACAATGGGGAAGTTATTTTCATTGGCTATGGGCTTGTCACCATAGTTGTACTTCACCTCCTCCATGCATCCCAAAATGCAAACTTTGCTCTTAGGTTGTTATTGTTGGAGCCTCTGCTCTCTCTTCTAGCTATGGGTTTTGGGATCCTCTCATGATTGTTTAGTTAAAGTAGGTTGAGTAGGGGATGTCATGGGTATAGATGATATGGTAGTGGGCTTCGGTGGATCCACTTCCTTCCATGCTTCAATATGCTTGTTACCCTTGCTATTAGGCTTTTGCTTATGCTTCTTTCTCTTCTCGGTTGATCCTTTTAGTTGTTGATCATTGGTTGTGAGGAAGAGGCTATAGCATTGTCCATCATATGAGGTTGTTGCATGGTTATGTCAATTGTTTGGGTTGTGGCTAGTTGGGTTGTTAGTAGGTTGGGGTACCTTGATGACAAAAGGCTTCCATAGAGGCACCTACAATGGTACTTTCACATAAAAAGAGGTCCTAAGTTGGTGGAAGTTGAAGAGGTCCTTTCATAATGAGGGGGTACCCAGATCACAAATAGTTCCTCATTGATCTTTACTTGTCATCAATTTTGAATGCTAAAATAACATAGGGCTTATTATTAGCATTCAATGGATACTTGTTGATGAGCCACGATATCGTGTACATGATATCACATCCTGCCTCATCTTCTATAAATAAGAGGTGGCACCCTTTGTTCTGAGGGAGGTAGACTTAGACCCTTAGCCAAACTCTTGTAGTTTTAGCATTCCAGAGTTAGAATAATTTCCATGTTCCTGCAGTAGGAGTCATAGAGTGAATGGATATTTATTCGAGCAAATTGTACCTAAGCACACATCAGTGTACAGTAATAAAGATGAACTTTATGATACACCTTGCAGCATATGGATTAAGCTAATTGGTAATTAATTATTATTGAATGTTTAATGCTTTCCTAGTTAATTAATCTCTCTCTCAACCATTGATCCTCTTAGTTAAGTGCACTCAGTACAACCGCTTCGAGCATGCATGTAGCACTTGGTAACCCAGTAACGACTAGCGTTTGGTAATCCCAACAGCGTTGCACTAGTTCAGGATGTGTACAGAAAGTGGGAACAAATACTCATATTAGGAACTATTAGAACTTAGTTAGTGAATAGCTAGTGAAAGTTAGTCACTTAATTCTCTTTCCCTTTCCCTCATTAGCATAAGACATCAAAAAATAAAATTTATAAAAATCATATACCTCAAGCTTACTTAACCATACAACCATGACAATACAAGTAAGTTTGGGAGGACAACAATTGATTAAACCTGAGTGTTCCATTAAGGTGTATAAACACTTAGTCCTTGGAGTTCGACCAGATTACACATGAGACGCACGTATTTATATGGTTGAGTGTAGGGGTACCTTGCCACTCATCATTGGCGTCGTTGCTGGGGACTTAGTTGTTTGTGCACTACGTAGAACATAGGAAATCATCCATAGTGTTGGAATGTTAGAAGAAACCCTTAGGATTAATCAAAGGAAGATAAGACAATAGTACATCGCACACCGAACAAGACAAAAATGTCATCTTCTTCACATAAGAGCACTTCACCACATAGGAGTAACATAAGAGACAGTCGACGACATCATACACATAACCAAGATCTATCAGTTCCTCAATAGTTTTGGGTAGTATATACTCATCACGATGAGTATGTACCCTATTTCACCTTTATTCTCCACTAAGATGAACAACTACATTGGAGAGACTTGGAGGGTAACATAGTGTTGCCTCCAAACAGATTAGTTCCCAACATGCTCCTTCGTGCTCTCACACAAATAAGCATGCCACTTTTATATGTGGAATATGTTGCATGTGATCATGAAACAAGGGACTATCACCCCATAGAATCACAACATCAAAGGGACTTGCAACAAGAGAGTCACCACACATTCTTGAAGGGTAAATGGCCCCATAACGCCCCACACATCTTAAGAGAAATTGGGGATGGTGAACCTACCTCAATAGGTTCCCCACCAAATGATACTCCCACTTCTAATGATGGTCAGGAGGTGGTGTATCAAAACCTCCACTCCATGGTTCACAACCCTAGTTTTGATCCCCGCAAACATGAAGTGTTCAATGAGGGAACACAAACACATGATAAGGGTGGATGTTCTGATTGTAATCATGATTGAGGCCAAGACCATCGAAGAAAAGTTAGAAAACACCATCATGGTGATGGTTATCCTTCTTCTTCACCTTAATCATCACATTCACCCTCTCCTTCAGTGTCTAGACATAGTCATAAGGAACGTAACCATGAGGATAAAGGAAAACAAAGTGAAAAACATCAATGAGATAGTCGAGAATAAGGACGAGGGCACTCTAATGAATCATTACATAGAATAAGGGAAAGTAGGGAACCACATAGACATCATAGATTCTATGAACGAGATGACCATGAAGAACCCAGACTCGCAACTAGAAGCATGTTAGATATCACAGAGGTCATAAGAGTTCCAACAAGGCACCAAAAGGATAGTAGGATCAAGAGGTTAGACATGAGAAATATACCAAAATTTGAAGGGGGATACAAAATTGATCCTCAAAATCACTTACAAGCATTACATGATGCATTTCCCTTGCAAAACATTGATAATAAATGGCAGAAACTAAAGTTGTTCCCAAGGACACTAGTGAAAGAAGCGGAAAGCTGGTACCGGTCCTTAGAACTGGAATCCATTTGGAGGTGGAGTACAATGTTATAACTATTTAATGATAAGTACCAAACATACTCCCAAGTGTCTAACCTACAAAAGAAAATCCAAGGATGGAAGAAGGGAAATCATGAATCCTTGGATGCTACCATGGATCGCTATTATGCACTATTACATCGTTGCCCTAGCCATGGTTATTCGCAGCAGGATCAACTATGCCATCTTGTAGATGGACTTAGGCATGAAACAAGGGGAACCCTTGGAATGTATGCCCAAAGGGATATTATTTGAGCTTAGGTCTCATCGAGTTCATAGATTACTAGAGCAAGTAGCCAAGGAAGAAGGGGAGCTACATAAGAGAGAAAGTGCGAAAGAGTACAACTGAGATCCTTCCCTCCAAAAAAGGGGAGTGAGATTCTGTGAGGAGGAAGAATAGTTACCACTCAAAGAGATGGTGAATAGGAAAACCTTGCCACTCCAAAAATTAACAAAAAAAGTGTTGGAAAAGGTAGACCAAATGTGGGACTCCCTAGATAGTAGGTTTCAAACTGTTCTTAAAATTGTAGAGGAGTCTAGGGACCGAGGTAGTGACTATGACAAAAAGAAAAAGAGAGAAATGGACAATGCATGTAACAAAGGTAAGGGAAAAATGGCCATCACTGAAGAGGTTTTGGATTTAGACATGGACAATGACAGTGGATGTGAGATATGCCAATACGACCATCCTAAGGGATGTTGCCCAATAATCTCACATCTACAAGAGTTTGGGGTATATGCACTCAACCCACGACTTAATAAAAGGAAATCACCTTGACGGTTATCTTATCCCCAAGGTAACCCAAGGGAGTTCCACCAACCTTCAACATATTATCCAAGTGGAACTCCACCACAACTTATTGAGCAACATCAACAGTGCCAACACCCATAGTCATGGGGGATGCCACCACCAAGGCAACACTACCCCTACTGGCAACCAGATCCATATGGCTAGTACATGTAGCATCCAATCTCTCCACATGACTCTGTTGGTCATATGACACCACAACATCACTACCAAGCTTGGGAGTATTATAGGACTCCTTCTCCTAGGGGAGATAACCCACAAAAATACCATCCTCCAAATCCATCTGCAGCTCTCACACCCCTGGCTCCATTACCACTTGCTCCAGCAATGCAGGGGGAACTCCCCACTCAACCGTAGTAATGCAATTCCATGAGGGTTGTGAATCTTCAATCCAATACTGGTTTTGACAACCGTATGAAGAGAAGACCTTTCTTTAGAACCAACAGTCCAACCAAGCCCTCACAACCACAAGCAGTTGAACCTATGAACACCTCTCCATCAAATAAGGCTTCAGAGCTCCCTTCAAATCAAACACCGAGCTCAATGCACATGTTTATGTTAATACATGCCATTACTAATTGGATTAAGGTGGGCCACCTTCCCAAGAAATTATCTGATCCTAGAAGCCCTCTAATCTATCTCCAAGTCGTTGGGAATGAACCATGTAAAGCTCTTCTGGACTCAGGTTCTGGAGTCAACTTAATTTCTCTAACTTTTCTTGTTTGTTTTTTGCAACATCATTTATACTTTTTCATTCCTTCATGTGTTTATTTTTTTGTTAGGTTCATCACCTAATAAGTGCTCCTGATGGTGGTATGAACTATATTGTATTGATTGCTAATGTTTGGTTTTTACCTTGGAGCTATAATGTTGATACTAAGGTATGGTTCTTTTGATACAGGAGGCAATGAGTCCACATAATCCATGCATTCATAAATTTCTATGGTCTCTCTTGGCTTGGAACTGTACAGTCCCTTTCTTAACAAAAAAACTATTAATGAACTAGTGACTGGACATTTCTCAAACTGAGGAAGGCCTCAAGGACTGAAAAGGATGTGACTTCAAGGAGATTTGATGCATTTTTTCTAGCCATTCTCTTGGGTTCTTGGATGTTTTCTTCATGAGTTTTCTTTACCATTCTGACATTGCTCCATTAGCGGGACTCTGAGCTAATAAAAATAATAAGTCTTTGCATGGTGTGGTTCTCACAAGAAAAAAGAAAAAGAAATAGTAAGAATTCAAAGCACACCCCTTAGACCAAATAATCATCTGGGCTACAAGCACTGGTTATGAAACTAAGAAAACATGTTCCCTCTAACTAAGGCCCTATCTCACTTCCTACTTGTCCCTCTCTTGCTTATTGTGAATGGTGGTGACTCTTTGGTGGCAGCATTCCTGCTACTTCAAGTGGATGGATTGAAATGTATTAATGCGAAGTCACTAGCTCTGGATTGTTTGAGGCTAGATTTAAAATGAGATCTACTAAGTCACATTAACCATTAATACACAAGGGGCTATATACCACCTTGTCTTAGGAATCCATTCCATTCTCTTCTTTCCATCATTTTTTCTCCATTTACCACCTCATTGCCAATTCTATTAGTAGTCTATATTTTGGTTGATACATTGTTTTCTTTTTGGTGAATTCTTGTGGTTAAGAATTTAACTCTTTCTTCCAAATGAAATTTCCAAAGCCTATGGACTCTTTGAATGTGGGTTTGTCAGGGCATAATGACCATGAGCCTGCTTTGGGAAGGACCGACTAGCATTCCTATTTGGTGCATCAGTTAACTTCTTTCCCTTAAGCTAATTAGTAATTAATTATTGTTTAATGCTTTCCTAGTTAATTAATATCTCTCTCAACCTTCCAACCCCTTAGTTAAATACACTTAGTACGACTGCTTCAAGCATGCATATAGCACTTGGTAACCCAGTAACGATTAGTGTTTGGTAATCCCAGCAGTTTTGCACTAATTCAGGATGTGTATGGAAAGTGGGAATGGATACTGGTGTTAGGAACATTTAGAAACTAGTTAATGAATAGTTAATGCAAGTTAGCCACTTAGTTATCTCTCCCTCTCCTTTATTAGTAGAAGACATAAAAAATAAAAAAACTATAAAAATCATATACCTCAAGCTTACTTAACCATAAAACCATGGCAATACAAGTAAGTTTGGGAAGACAATGATTGATTAACCTTGAGTGTTTAGTTAAGGCACATAAGCACTTCGTCCTTGGAGTTTGACTGGATCATGCATGAAATGATCATATTTGTATGGTTGAGTGTATAGGTACCTTGCCACTCATCATCTTTCTTGCTAATTTTGACTTGGAGATCTTGAAGATCAACATGGCATCGATATTGCTTAACTAGACTCTCCCCGTGATAAAAAAAAGATCTTCTTCTAGCCTTTTTTGATCTCATCACCAAGAAATCTCTAGGATATGACCAACTTGTAATAGAAGTGAACATATTACATACCTTTCCCATGGGCTATGCATATGTTTGGTCCACTAGCTCAACCAAATGCTAGTATTCTTGAGTGTAGGAAGCCTTCAACTAACGTGCTACTACTATGAGATTAGTTCAACTTCTAAACTAGTGTCATAAAGGGCTAGATAGTCATATTTTTTGCCAGTTTTGGTTTTCATCATGGAACTACCAAGATTTTATTTCTTTTCAAGAACATATCCTTCTTTGACCATCCACGAAGCTACCATAGCCATGGGGATGATGATAATAGCATCATCAAGTACCACATGTAATCCCTACTAGACACATCAATAGAACTTATTTCTAAAACAAATATTACACTTTGATTATAGTTGGGGAATTTCATCGAGTTCTTCTAAGTATGGGCTTCTATCTAACATGAATGATTCTCCATTCCAAAAGGTAAAGAGGGTGATGTAGACTTAGTCCCATGGTTCTCACATTTGAGCTTGCAATAGAATTTCCTACCAGAAGACCTTAAACTTCCCTTTGCAACTAAACTAATAGGATATTGGTAATATTTCCTAGATGCATATATAGAATAAAGATCAATATATTAGATAATATTACATGATATGGCTTGCTTAGTTGTAACTGACTAGGAATTCCATCTTATATGAGATCATGAAATAGAAGTTGTTGCTGTTGTTAGGAAGGTTCATTAGTATAATTTTTTGAAACACGAATGTAGTATTAAGGTATCATTAATCTAGGCTAATAATCATATTCTTGTACATCATAAAAATAGGATTTACTTAGAAGATTTATTTATTGGAGCATTAGAGTCAAAATATTTCATGGAGTAGCACCCTAAGGATTTAGAGCTAGCCACTATTGGTACTACTGCATGAGTTGCAAATACAAACCATTAGGATAATATGAATAATCATGGTAAGAGGTTCTCCTTATTTTAATTTTAATAAATATGACATTAAAAGGAATCTCAAGTTATTCCATTTCACCAATCATGTAAACTATGATTACACAACACTATGAATCATGAAGGTTTACGTAATATTCAAAAGGATCCTTATCATTGAAGGATGAGGAAGCTTCATTCAAATATTCTTGAATTATATTAGAAAGAGAGATATTGTATTTACCCTTATCATCATACCTATTTTAACATTCATATGATGTAATAACTTTAGTTATAGCTTTAACAATCTTACTCGCAATGTTCCTCAAAATAGTGGTTATCTTTTTATCCATCACATTCCAAACCTGTTCCACACGGTGAGCCAAGACTATCAACACCTTATTCATTATAACTTGATCTTGCATCAAGGCCTTAAATATGGTGGAATATTTATCATTACCTTTGATATTATTAGCCTTCCATCTAGGTGATGAATCATGATTATACTTGTTATTTGACTGTCACTTTTTCCACTCATTTTCCATGCTTGTAATTATGTCTAAGAGTGCTTTGATTTGAATCATAAAAATTTTATGCGCTTTGTTCATCATGCACATATTCCTACACTCTCTTTTCTTCTACTTTAGTTCTTCTATGATGTGCATTAACTATTTTGTTTGGCTAAAATTATGGTTTAGATAATCATAAGAAATTTTCATGTCTCTCCCCATGGGAATGTTAATAGGTTCATTAGATATTTGCCTTCATTTGGAAATATCCTTCTAGATGCTTGAAATTCAATCATAGGTTTGAAATTTTACATAAAATATTTTGATCATATCTATCCATCTTTGAATTTATCTAGGAGTATGGATTTGTAATGGGTTTTTACATGATCAATGAAGGTGTAGAAAACAAATGTAACTTTTGCTAATCTTTCACAATCCCTTAGAGATAGTGAGCATTATTAAAGTCTTACATATCGAGCTGGTGATCATCACTTGTATATCCTCTATATGTTGGTACATTAACCACACTGTTCTATTTGATTTTGCTATCATGAACATGCTTCCCTAGAGGGTGTATAGATTTAGTTAGCTCATTATAATTGTCCTAGTCAACCAAAAAGGAATTATCATTATCAGTAAAATATCAAAAAATGTAACTACTAGAACTTAAGAAGAAGATCATCATTTTCAATTGGAGGTACATCTCAATTAATAATCATTAATCATGGACCTTCATGATGGAGTAGCCCTTTGGCTTTCTTGTCTACTTTACCTTCTTGCTCTTCATTTGAATAATTAGATGAAAAATTGTGGCTAGCCTCTTCTTCCACCATTTAATCATGAAGATATTGCATGTAGAAAGGATCATAATCATCACACATAGGTTCACGAGCTTTGTATGATGTATTTCCATTCTCTAGTTTCATGTTAATCAAGGAATCTTTAAGAGCATTTGATGCAACCACAATTAATTTCCTAGAAAACTAGCCATGAGCATCTCTCTTGCTTCCTTACTTACCTTGATGACAAGCCAATACAATTAGTGGAATGATGAGATCTTTTAAATGCTTGGTGCATTTCTAGTGGTCTTTAATAGTCTCTTAGCACTATCTTCCATATTATTTATATTTACATCCTACACACAACAGTAAGAAAAATATATTTGATTTCAATAAAAGTTAAAAATCAAGAATGTATAAGTATTTCTAGAAATTTCACTAATGCCCTCCCTAGCAATGATGCTAATGATAGAGATCCCACCAATTTTGGATCAATGGTATTTATCATACAAATTTTTGTTCAATCTAGTCATAAACTTTGAGGACAATGTTGAGTGGATTACCATGAACACTTATTTATATCATTGCATTTAATAAATATAAAAGAGAATATGATATATAAAATATAGTTAGAGACTCATGTTTCCATGGTAAGAGATAGATAAATATTTATGATTTTATATTTTATACTTGTTGTGGATTTTACAATTATAAGAAACAAAATAATAATAAGCTTAATCATAACCTTGATGGTCAAACACTATGTTGTATAGTTATGACCTCCTTGGGTAAGGATCAATCATTTTAGCTTAGGAAAATAATAATTAAATAAATATTTTTATGGATTTTAATGTTTTTGTAATTCTTTTTAAGGTTTTAATGTTTAAGGCATCAATTGTAGAAATGATGGAAAATCATCAGATTTATTCATTATGTAAATACTAAACTTTACATTAACCAAATGATTCTAGACTACATAAGCATGATAGCACTTTGACAAAGTCTAGCTGCACCTATAAACGTTATGACTTAAAACACATAAAACAAGAAAGAAATTCAACTTGCCAAAGGGTGAAATAGCTCTTCACATTAAAGAAGATGCCAAAAGCTAAATGAAATGTAAAAGCTAATTTGTTTAATCTTAGAGCTTATTCTAGATATTTATAGTTTTTGTGTGGAAATGGAAGGAGTTTGTTAACACACCTAGACATTAATAGAGGCTTATAAACATAGTCCATACTAATCTTGAATTCACAAGAGATAAAGTCAAGAAAACTATACATACTAGAAGGATACATCAACATTCCTACATCAATGTAGGGGATGCATTTACATAGAGTTAGTTAGTGCATCATTTCCCCCCTTCCCGCCTTCTCCCCCTTCTCCCCTCCCTCCCTCACCACTCCTCCCAAATCATAGTTTGCTCAATTAATTCTAGGTAAAACTAGAACCTAATGAAGCATGTTGGAATGAATCTTAGAACATCTAAATGAATCTAGAATTGTTCTAGAAAGCTTGGAGTTTTACATACAACCTTGAAGTGTAATCTAGGGGGCAAGGATGTATCTTAAAAGATCAAGAACCTTTGTCAAACATTATAGACTATAAACACATGGCACATTTCCTAGATTCATTGCTTATAATTGACATAGATAATACCACTAGATGACTCATCAAAATTATTAGGATCATAAATTTTATATAGACTAAAATCTCCTTTTTTAGTATGACAAATAATTCAAATAACTCTTCCAAGTTTTTTAGAGCCAAAATTTAAATATTTCCTAGTTCAATTTTTATTTACTAGAATAGTAACACAATTTTTACTAATTTTATGAGTAGGAGAAAAAATAATGCAATTATTTAAAATGCATTTACTAACAAAGCTAATACTATGCATTGAAATCTTAATCTCATGTCATTTTAAATGATACTTCCCAACTATATTTTCTTTGGACCTATTATAAAAGTCTTGAGCATTTCATCATAAAACTAACATTGATATGTGAAGTCGGAGGAGGCTTTTGCCCTTGCTTTTTCAAGCTTAACATTTTTCTTACAGTCCATGTCACTAATATGTAAAACATCATTTGAAACTTTTGTAGAAGTAGAGAGATAAAAAAATATGTTATAAATATTTGAATTAAAATCCTTATTAGTAGGTCTCTTATTTTTGTTTTTCACTAAGAAAAATCCTTCTACATTAGTACTTTTATTACTAATCCTTGCTAGAAAAATTCCTTCTTTCTAAAGAAGAATTTGGTAAGTTTTCAAGATCTTCGAAGAGTAACATGCACACTATAAAACCTATATCTTAGATACCTCTTAATCCTTGGTATATTTGTGATTTGAACCCTTGATATCTTATTTTTAAGCCTATGAATTATCCTTTATTAACCTTTTTCTTTTGTTAACTATGCTTATATTGTTTAAGCTTTGTGCTATTTTTATATTTTAATTTACATTTTTATATTATATTTTATTTTATTTTTAGTATTTCAACATTTTGAATTTTTCTTTAATTTATTATATGTGCACTAACCTCTTTTATTAAAGTTTTGAGTTACTACATATTAGGTACTAGATGGCTCATTACCACATGGGGTACTACCTTGGTTGTGGTAGGCTTTATTTCTATTATCTTATATATTCTTTGTAAATAAATATTATTTTATTTTATTTTTAAATTTTTTTTTAGCTTATGTTTTAGGGGGCCTCATGTTAGTACCTTGGTTAGTTATTTTTTGACCTTAGACTATTTTTAGTTTGGCTTAAACATAGTTATTAGATAACTTGAAGAAGAAGTACATCTAAGGCAAGCACTGAATGTAAGCACATGTTTGGGGGGGATGTCGGACCCCGAAAAGAAGTTCTATTGATATTAACAGTCTATCAGTTATAGTAACCTGAACAAGTCATAGGGTTAAGGGGAAGGCGGAAGATGAGAGCACTATGCAAGAAACTCAGGACCAGCCTTATAAATAAACAAGTGTTAAGGAAGGAAGCCCAAATTGGGGCACCACCAAACGACCACCCATGCTGACTCGTTACAAGATAGAAGGACAAAGAATTAGATAAGGAATAAAAAAACTCTCAATTAAGGATAGAGAGAATTCCAATGGTGACTCCTCACAACAGAAATGGAAAGCTTCCTCGCAGAGATTACTGATGATGAGTGTTACTGGAATGCACAAGTCTGACCCACATTTGCAAGAGATGAACCAACTGATGTCTATCTAGATTGAACTTGGATGCTTGAGATGTGAGTTGGAAATGAATGAGGCGAAAGATCTACAGCTTCTCCAACCTGGTGAGCAAACATTTATTAGAATAATCAATCCTTTGAAATATAACATTGCATCTTCGCTTCCAAATATAATATAAAATAGTAGGCCTAATAA
>MNCI01023729.1:30622-57818 GCA_015680685.1 Gnetum montanum | reverse complement strand
TTAATTATTTGGCTTTGAATTTAGGTTAACAATACCTATGTAGGTCACCTTTCTTAGTGGATGTTCTAACAATCTTTATAGTGTTTACACAAGTCATCTTTCTTAGTAAGGAGCTAGATAGTTATGTGGGACACCTTTCTTGCTAATTTTCATATATATTTTATAGTGCTTAAACAAGTCATCTTTTTTAATAAGAAGCTATATACTTATGTAGGATATCATTCTCAATAAGTATTAGTTGTTTAACTTTGGTTTTGGATTGGGTATAATGGGTGGTAATGGAGTATTTCTTGTTATTTTATTTTTCATATTTCCTTTCATTATTATTTACTATTTGATCTATACATGTTTATATTTTTTTTTGTTAATTCTTTGCTTGCAACTATCCCTTGTACATGATTGTCCAACTACATAATGCCTAAAACCAAAACTTATAAAGAAGTATTTTGTAGCTTATTTTTTCTACTTAGTTTAGGATTCATTTCCTTTATGTTCTTATGCCTTATAGGTGATTTAGTTAGTTCTGATGAGAAGTTAGATGGAGAAGTTGATGCTTAGACTCATGCAACATACATTTTTATTTTAGTTGTTAAGTGGACAATTATCTATTACCTTTCTTATAAGTTGTAATGTTTAGCTAGGATTTTTGTATTATGAAATTTGTCCTAAAAATTTGTATTTGTATTTTTTCTGTCCTTTAATGGAAGCCTAACTTCATTATGAATTTTATTTTAATAGTTTTGTTATTTTTTTAACTATTTTATTCAGCATCTTTTGTTTTGAAAGCCTTATTGTTAGAGCCTTGTTATTGAAGCCTTATATTGGATCCTTGATGTCGAAGCCAAGATATCAGGGCTAGGATATTGAAGCCAACCAAAAAGTAAACATTTGATTAGATAACCTATCCAACTAATGATTCATCATACCCCCATGGCTAAATAAAAACTTTTCCTTGAGTTAACTGGATAGAATCGAGCTTTCTTTACAAACTTGGGAAGGTATGGAATTATTGATTGACGCTAACTACTGATTGACTTTGAGTGCTACATTACAAAATTTTATTCAAGCGGATGTATACAAAATGATGGAGTGATAGAAAGATTGGACGGACTTTGAAGATTATAAAATTTACAGAGGTCTTCAAGAATCTGCTGAAGATGATTCTTCTTGTTGCCGCTAGTAGTGGTAGACTTCTAACCTAGATTGTTATGTTGATACTTCTCTAGTTATGTGAAGAATTCTTGAAGGATGGACTGAAATTTCTTCTCGTCATCCCATGGATTTAGTAAACATGTGATGCTTGAGCTGTTATCTTGTGTGTGCTACAATTTTTCAATGTGCATATCCTTCGTTGTCCCTCTCTTGGCTTCATTTCCATGCCTAGAAAAAGACCTTCTTCCTTAGGTGTTTCTTTTAGCATCACCTATAGTCACCAAAGGATCAACATTATTTTTGATAAATTTCCCTTAATAATTAACCCTTTTTGAATCCCTTAGTTTTCAATTAAGCACAAGATGATGATAGCATACTATGCCCAAGGCTATGAGATAACTAAAATCATCAAGCTATTCACATTATTCTGATCAATTACTATTAGTTACCATAATGTTCGAAAATAGGATGTTAGAAAAATTTTAAAATTTCAAGGTAGACATCCCTAGTGATGAGTGGTGAGGTACCCCTACACTCAACCATATGAATATGAGCGTTACACGTGCAATCCAGTCGAACTCCAAGGACTAAGTGCTTACGCGCCGTATGGAACACTTAAGGTTAATCAATTTTTGTCTTCCTAGACTTACCTGTATAGTCACAGTTGTATGGTTAAGTAAGTATGAGGTATATGATTTTTATGTCTTTTATCTTTCTATCACCTATGCTAAGAGAGAAAAGGGTGAAGATACTAAGTAACTAACTTTCACTAACTAAGCTTTATTAGTCCTAGCATCAGTATCTATTTCCACTTGCTGTACACACCATGAACCAGTGCAATGCTACTAGGATTACCAAACGCTATTCATTACTGGGTTACCAAGCATAGCACACGTACTCGAAGCGGTCATACTGAATGCACTTAACTAGGAGAGTTGAGGGTTGAGAGAGATTAATTATCTAAGAAATCATTTAAACATTTAACAATAATCAAAGTCCTATTTAGCCTAGTCCATATGCTACAACATTTATTAGAAAGTTCATCTTTATTTCCGTACACAATTGTGTGCTTAGGTACAAATTGCTCAAATAAAGATCCATTCACTTTGAGACTCCTATTGCAGGCACATAGAAATTATTCTATCTATGGAATGGTAAAACTACCAGAGTTTAGCTAAGGGTCTAGATCTAGATGATCTTACAAGGGAAAGCCACCTCTTATTTATAGATAAGAAGACAGGCTGCGATATCATGTACATGATATCGCAGGGGCAAATGTGATATCGCGGCCCATGCGATATCATGTCCCATCATACCCCCATGACTGAATGAAAACTCATCCTCGAGTTCCTTACAAAATATTGGGAAGGTATGGGATTATTGACTTGAATGACATTAATGATGAATGGGGTGACATGTGAACAGATCATCATTACAATACATGGAAAAATTTAGTGTTCATGATAACAAGAGTGAACACTATACATATTTGACATCCAGCCTTATTTGGCAGCTGAGAGAGAAGATATAAGAGAGAGAGAAAAGAAGAAGTATACTACTACGAACGCCAATTTTGCACCTTTCGTTGTCCATCCATAAGCATGCCATCAATCTTGTCCCTTACATAACTGCTTCAACACTAGTCCATTCCAAGTGTTTCCTTCAAATCCAATAATCAAATCCAATCAGTTATTGTATGATTGTCATCTACACACACAACATAGTTTGATATTAGCAAGGATAAATGAATCATAATGCAATTGATACCTTGCTTCGATGTAAGGTCCATTGGCTGAGTTGTGATATGGCTGATACAAATTAAGAGAAATAATTGTGGTGACTACTCGAGGTGTAGGGGTTAAGAGAAAAATCAAAAAAATTGGACCAGGACCCCCATGACTAAGAGCGAACCTCCAATAGCGATAGAATGGAAAAAGATAAGGAATAAGAAGGATGGAGAAAAAGAAACAATGTCCACGTTGATAAAATGGATTCCAAAGATGGAGATGAACAAAATAGATGGTGATTGCAGAAATGTTTAAAGGAAAGAAGTTAATGGATGCACCAAATAGGAATGCCAGTGGGTCCTCCCCAAAGCAGGCTTATGCCCTTAATACCCTAGCAATCCCACATTCAAAGAGTCTGTAGGCTCTAGGAATGTCATTTGGAGACAAGAGTTAAAGTCTTAACCACAAGAATTTACCAAAAAGAAAACAATGCGTCCACCAAAAAATAGACCACTGATATAACTGGTAATGAGGTGATGAATGGGAAAAGAAGGATGGAAAGAAGAGAATGGAATGGAATCTCAAGAACAAGGTGGTGTACAGCCCCTTGTGTGTTAATGGTTAATGTGACTTAGTAGATCTCATTCCAGATCCAACCTCAAACAACCCACATTCCGTGACTTTGCATTAATACATTTATCCCATCCATCCACTTGAAGTAACAAGAATGCTTCCACCAAATAGCCACCACCATTTTGATGAAATGAAAGAGGAGAAAGTAGGAAGCGAAAAGTACCTTAGTTAGAGGGAACATGTTTATTTTAATTCCATAACTAGTGCTTGTAGCCCAAATTATTTTTTCTAAGGGATGTGCTTTGAATTCTCACTATTTTTTTTGTGTTTTTTCCTGAGAACCACACCATGCAAAGACTTGTTATTTTTATTTTCTCAACTTCCTAATAATGTGGAAACGTCGGAACGGTAAGAAAGCTCAAGAAGAAAACATCCAAGCACCCAAGAGAATGGCTAGCACAAGTGCATCAAATCCCCTTGAAGTCACACCCTTTTCAATCCTTGAGTCCTTCATTAGTTTGAGGAACGCCCAGTCACTGATTCATTGATAGTTCTTATTATTGGGAAAGGGACTGTATAGTTTCAAGCCAAGAGAGACCATAGATATTTATGGATGCGTGGATGATGTGGACTCATTGTCTGTTATATCAAAAGAACCATACCTTAGTATCAACATCATAACTTAAAGGTAAAAACAAAACATTAGCAATCAATGGAATAAAATTCATACCATCTTCGGAGCACTTATTAAGTAATCAAACACACATNCACGTATTAAGTAATCAAACAAAGTAATCAAACACACAAAGAAATGAAAAAGTATAAATGATGTTTCAAAACAAAAATAAGAAAACGTAAAGAAATTTTTTTTGAAAAAATGTGTAAAACAAAAACATAAAAAGAAACTGAGGGCTTCAAATGATTAGCATAGGTGGCCATCTCCCCCTTGACTGAGTTGGAAGGGAGAGATCCGAAATAATGAGTGAGATCATCCTCTCTCAAATGTGCTATGTGCATAGACCGTTCTAGGTTTATGATAAGGGTTGGTCAATTGTACACAAACTAGTATTCTCCTATCAAGGTAATCATTTGGATTTTCTTAGAGTTTCCAACTTTCCTTGATTGGTGGTTTTAGATTAAGGGTTGGAAGTTGACGACACTCTTTCTCTAGTGCATCTATGCTCTCTTCGTGGACGCAAATTGGTCCCCCAATTAGTTCCATGCATATTGGTGGGTTGCTCTCTTAATTAGCTGTCAACCACTAGGTGTTCTCTTGTTGTGTGGTTGCTACATACATGAAATTTTGTATGTTAATTTCATGAGCACACCAGTTGCATGTAGGAGATGTTGAACGTTGTTGGATGCTATCACCCTCAGTATCACTGTATGTGATGCATGGAACCTTCTTCTTCTCTATCTTTCCATAAGTATTTTCCATAGATATTTTCAAGGAAAGATCATGGTTCCTAGGCATGCGTTCACACTACTTAGCCATGCCCTTCCCATTATTATTGGGAAGTCCCCCTTATCATTGTTGACTTGTACCACTAGGAAATCAGCTAGGTATGACCAACCATACACAGTGGTAATGATATCCTCCACCAATTTCAAAGGAATAGTGATGGAATGGTTAGCCAGCTCTAAGCGAATATTTCTCTTCTTTAGTGAAGGCAGGTTCCAGGCTTTATAAATTTCTTGCGATATTAAGTTGACTCTGGAACCTGAGTTAAGAAGAGCTTTACATGGTTCATTCCCAGCGACTTGGAGGTAGATTAGAGGACTTCTAGGATCAGAGAATTTCCTGGGAAGGTGGACCACCTTGATCCAGTCAGTGATGGTATGTGTTAACATAACCGTATGCATTGAGCTTTGTTTTTGGTTTGAAGGAGGTCCTAAATCTATATTTGATATGGAGGTGTTCAGATGTTTAGCCACTTGTGATGGTGAGGGCTTAGTTGGATTTTTGGTTTTTAAGAAAGGTATTTTTGGCATAAGATTGTTAGAACCAACTACGGTTTGAGGATTCAAAGCCCTTGTGACATTGGGTTGTTGCGGTTGAGTGGGGAATACCCCTTGCATTGTTGGAGCAGGTGGTAGTGGAGCTATCGGTGTAAGAGTTGCAGGTGGATTTAGAGGATGGTATGCATGTGGTGTGTCTCTCCCAAGAGAAGGAGTCCTATAATACTCCCAGGTTTGGTAGTGCCATTGTAGGGTTGTGTGACTGACAAAGTCACTCGGAGAGATTGGTTTCTGCACGTAGTAGACATATGGATCTGGTTGCTGGTAAGGGTATTGTTGCCTTGGCGGTGGCATCCCCCATGACTGTGGGTATTGCCACTGCTAGTGTTGCTCCATAGGTTGTGGTAGAGTTCCACTTGGATAATATGTTAACAGTTGGTGGAACTACCTTTTGTTACCTTGGGGATACGGTAACCATCAAGGTGTTTGCTGTTTGTTAAGTCGTGGATTAAGTGCATACATCCCAGACTCTTGCAGATGTGAGATTATCAGGAAACATCCCTTACGATGGTCATATTGGCATATTTCACATCCACCATCATTGTCTGTATCCAAATCCACAACCTCTTTAGTGATAGCTAATTTATCCTTACCTTTGTTACGTGCATAGTTCAAATCCCTCTTCTTTTTCTTATCATGGTCACTACTTCGCTCCTTAGACTTCTCTATGATTTTTAAAATAGTTTCAAATCTACTATCTAAGGAGTCCCACGCTTAATCTACCTTAGCCTACACTTTTGTTATTAATTTTTGAAGTGGCAAGGGATTCTTACTCACCAACTCTTCAAGTGATGACTCATCCTCCTCCTCACAGAATCTCACTCCCCTCTTTTGGAGGGAAGGATCATGGTTATACTCTTCCAGGCTTTCTCTCTTATGTAGCTCTCCTTCTTCCTTAGCTACTTGTTCAAACAATCTATGAACCTCATGGGACCTAAGTTTAGATAATCTTCCTTGGGCATATCTCCTAAGGGTTCTCTGGGTTTCATGTCTTAGCCCATCTACGAAATGACATAGTTGATCCCATTGTGCATAACCATGGCCCAGGCAATGATGTAGCAATGCATAATATTGGCCCATGGTAGCATCCAAGGGTTCATGATTACCCTTCTTTCATCCTTGGATCTGCTTTCACAAGTTGAACACTCGGGAGTACGTTTGATATTTATCATTAAACAATTCTAGCATCGTACTTCACCTTCGAATAGATTCTAGTTCTAAGGATCAGTACTGGCTTTCTGCTTCTTTTATGAGTGTCCTTGGGAACAACTTTAATTTTTACCACTTGTTTTCAATGTTCTGC
The DNA here is from genome assembly GCA_015680685.1 of Gnetum montanum. Taxonomy (NCBI): domain Eukaryota; kingdom Viridiplantae; phylum Streptophyta; class Gnetopsida; order Gnetales; family Gnetaceae; genus Gnetum; species Gnetum montanum. The sequence continues at coordinate 51,044 of MNCI01023729.1, read as the reverse complement.
AAGGCACATGCATCATGAAATGCCTATAAGTGGTTTTGCAGATCAGTGTTGTATCCCCCCTTGAATCATGGAATATTATTCATGTCTAGTATCTTGATTTGACTATCTTTTTGGTGCCTTGTAGGTATTCTAATGGCCTCCATAATGTCTAACATGCTTCAGGTTTCAAGTAGGGGTTCATCGTGGTCATTTCTCTCACGGAATTTGTGATGTCTACATGGTTCACTACTTTTCCTTCTTCCATGTTGTGAGTCCTTAGAATGCCCTCGTCCTCACTCTCGACTCTCTCATCAAGGTTTCTCATTTTGCTTACCCTTGTCCTCATGATGAGCTTCCTTTTGAATGCATCGCAATGTTGAAGAAGAGGGTGAATGTGATGATGAAGGGGAAGAGGAAGGAGAACCATCGCCATGACGATGTTTCCTACCTTTCCTTTGGTGATCTTATCCCCGATCATGATGACGATTAGAATGCTTATCCTTATCTTGTGTTTGTGTTCCCTCATTGAACACTTGGTATTCGTGGGGATTAGAACCAGGGTTGTGAATCATGAAGAGAAGGTTCTGATACACCACCTCCTCACTATCATTAGGAGGGGGACCATCATTTTGTGGAGAACCTATTGAAATAGGTTCACCACCCTTAATTTCATTTATGACGAACGAAGAATTATGTGGTCCTTTACCCTTCAATGATGTGTGATAACTCTCCTATTGTGAGTCCCATTGATGTTTTGATTTTGTGGGATGGTAGTCCCTTGCATTGTAATTGCATGCAACGTACTCAGTGTATAATTGTAACATGCCTATTCGTGCAAGCGCATGAAGGAGCATGTTGGGGGTAGCTCTATCTAGAGGCAACACTATGTTACCCTCCAAGTCTCTCCAGCACAGTTGTTTGTATTGATGGAAGAAAAAGGTAAAGTCGAGTATATACTCATCATGATCAATATATACCACACTGAATTGTTGAGGAACTGGCAGATTTTGGTTATGTGTGTTGTACCGCCGACTGTCTCTAGTGTTGGTCCTAGGCGGTGAAGTGCTTTTTTGTGGAGAAGAAGACATTTTAGTCTTGTTCAATGCGTTGTTTACCGTTATATTATATTTTCATTTGATCAAACCTAAGGGTTCTTTTTAGCTCCCAACAATATAAATGATATCCTATGTTCTACATAGCGCACAAACAACTAAGTCCCCAACAACGATGCTGATGATGAGTGGCGAGGTACCCCTACACTCAACCATATGAATATGAGCATTACATGCGCAATCAAGTTGAACTCCAAGGACTAAGTGCTTACGTGCCCTATGGAACACTTAAGGTTAATCAATCGTTGTCTTCCAAGACTTACTTCTATTGTCACGGTTGTATGGTTAAGTAAGTTTGAGGTATATGATTTTTATGTCTTTTATCTTTCTATCGCCTATGCTAAGAGAGGGAAGGGTGAAGAGACTAAGTAACTAACTTTCACTAACTAAGCTTTAATCGTCCTAGCATCAGTATCCGTTCCCACTTGCCGTACACACCCTGAACCAGTGCAATGCTACTAGGATTACCAAACGCTATTCGTTACTGGGTTACCAAGCATAGCACACATGCTCGAAGCAGTTGTATTGAATGCACTTAACTAGGAGAGTTGAGGGTTGAGAGAGATTAAATATCTAAGAAAGCATTTAAACATTTAACAATAATTAAATTCCTATTTAGCTTAGTCCATATGCTGCAATGTTTATCAAAAAGTTTATCTTTATTACCGTACACAATTGTGTGCTCAGGTACAAATTGCTCAAATAAAGATCCATTCACTTTGAGACTCCTACTGTGGGCACATGGAAATTAGTCTATCTCTAGAATGGTAAAACTGCCAAAGTAGATGATCTTAGAAGGGAAATCCACCTCTTATTTATAGACAAGGCGATGGGCTATGATATCACGTATGCGATATCATAGGGGCAAATGCGATATCATGGCCCATGTGATATCACGTCCTATCACCTAGCCCCCATGACTAATAAGCATAACTCTAGAAGAACAAAAGTTTTTGAAGAATTGAAACCAAAGGTCTAATTCAAAAGATGATTAAGAAATATTGAACTCGAAGGATATTTTAATAGAAAAGTAGGAAAAAGTAAAAAAGTAATTGAAAGTGGTGAGAAGTAGTCCCAAAATTATACATAAATTTATAGAAACTATCATTGATGTTCTAGAAGATGTGAAGGTTAGTTCAAAGCCATGATTAACAAAATTTATGTAAGTGGATCCTCCCCAAAGTAGGCTCCTATCATAATGCCCTTGCATAACCACTTCTATAGATGGCACCCCAAGAAGTAAAATGTAGAGCATGCCTTTGTTCCAAAAGACACACAACTACCATGGTTAGGATGTTGTACTCTACTACACAAAACCAAAAGTCTCATAATTACATGAAGTAGTGAGGTAAATAATGGGATGAAAAGGGATTGCATAGATTTGGATGTAAGGTACTTAACCATGTCCATAATAGGTTCTCGTGATAAATGTGATTAAAATGATTAGCATACCTATCTGTCCAATTTTAGACCAAGTCCATACCATGAACAGTAATCTTGCATTAATTTGTTTCCTCGTACCGACCACCATTAGTCCAAAACCACTTCAAAGAACAATCATCACTCCAAAATGAGAAGAAAGGAGAAAAAGGAAGGAAAGGCCTTAGTTAGAGGGGTGCCTTTAGGCATGGGTAACATGTCTTTCTAGCCCCATAAGAAGTGCTTGTAGCCCATTATTATGTTTAAGGGGTGTGCTTTGAATTTCCATTATTTTTTTCTCTTTCTCTGTTTTTTTTTTTTTTTGAAATGGGAACCACACCATGCAAAGACAAAGCTTCCTTTTTATTGGTTGATGGAGGAGTGATGATACATTCCAAGAGGAGTCATAAATCACATGAAGGAAGACAAGAAGAAAATTCAACAAGTCCCCTTGAGGTTACACCCTTACCATTCCCACTTGGTCATTCCCTCTTTCTTCAAGGTACAATGATCATTGATTAATTTTAGTTTCATGAAAGAAGAACCAAATTGTTTCCATGAAAAAGGATTTCTATTTAGAGAATTGGAGGGATGGATGAGGTGGTCTCATTGCTTTACACAATTACTTACCCAATCATCTTGATAGCATAGCACAAAAACCCAACACATAGTGTTGACTTTTGCATCATAACTTGGCAATATTATTAACAAGAACATAAAGGAAATGACTCAAGAAAAGAGAAAAATATAAAGATAAGAAAACTATTAAGAAATGGAAAACATATTAAGAATTAGAAAATTTTGAAAGAAATAGGAAAATGCTAAAAAATTGTAAAAATAAAAAGGTGAAAAACACTTATTAGTTCTTGAACCAAGATGGAGCGTCTCCCTCATAACTAATCTTATGTCTACACATTCAAGAGATGGATTGCACAATTCCCTGGTTATACACCATTAGTTTTCCATCTATCACTATTACTGATTTAATTAATCGTGTGTTAGCACATCTAACATTAGTGATAGTATCATTTGGATCATTTGGAGACATATCTTCATCTAGACTTTAAGGTATTTCTATTTTTAGGGGTCCATATGTGTTTACTTCTTCTTCTTGATTTTCTATTTTAATTCCTAGGTCTCCATGTTTAATATCCTCTTTTGGTGTATAATCAGAGTGTAAGATATCTATGTCTAAGTCCTTTGTTTAATCTATTTTCTTAAGTCTAGAACTAATAAGTAGATCAAATGCCTTNATATCTATGTCTAAGTCATTTGTTTAATCTATTTTCTTAAGTATAGAACTAATAAGCAGATCAAATGCCTTCATGCATCTTTGAAATAATTTTATATTCTTATTTTCAAGCCACTAGGTGTCTTCTAGTTTAGTGGCTACTACGTAGACTAGTTTTTGCTCACATACTTGCTCTTGAACTTTCTTGTGAGTTGTGTTAATATTTTAAATTTTTGGCCCACAACTGCACCTTTTATTATTAGTAGTAATGCATAGATTCTTTTTTCTCTCCACAATGCTAGATTCATCACTTCTATTAAGTGTTTGAGCAACAACGAATGTTGGCCTTTGCATAGGATTAGAGGACATTGGTTCTGGAAGGAAGGGTGTTGCACTTGATTGGAATTGTATTGGTTTGGATGAGTTAGTAGGTCCACAAGTGTTGTGCTTACATGTGGGAACTATTCTAAAGAAAGGGTATTTTCAAGATTTTGGTGGAGATCTACTGGCATTATCATTTCTATGTATGTTCATAGCACAAGTGGCATTCTCTCATTGATGTTGTGGTGTTGTACCTTCTTGTGTTGTTGGTGGTGACATACTGTGGAGGGAAGTATGAGAATATTGAGGATATGGCAAAGTATGAGAGGTTTGAGATGGTGATCCTTCAGAAGATGTTATGCCATGATGATATTTAGGAGAGTGATAGTAGCAAATTGAAGTAGAGGAAGTAGAACTAGTTAGGAAAACATGTTGTTAAACATAAAATCTATATGGGTTTGGCTAGTAGTAAGGGTAGTGTTGGTTTGATGATGGCCTCCCCCATGATTGTGGGTCTTTCCACTGCGTTGGATGATAGTGTTGAGACTAGTATGAAGTTCCACTAGGATGGTATGGTCGGTTGTAGAACTATCTATAATTACCTTGTGAGAAACGTAATTTTCTAGGCATTTTCTTTTGTACAAACTTGGGATTCAATGAAAAAGTTGAATACTCATGTAGATGTAACATGTTTGGGTAATAGCCCTTTGGATGATCATATTGGTAGATGTCACATCCATCATATTCTTCTATGGTTGAGTCTATAGCCTCTTCTTCTACAACCATTTTCCCTATTTGTTGATAAGTGTTTCTAGTTTTTTCTTCATTCTTCCTCCTCCATTTATTATGATCACCTAATTCATTTTGTGTTACCTTCTCCTCTATAGTTTCTATGAAAGTTTTAGCTATTTCATTTATCCACTCTAACATCCTATCTAGCCTTGCCTAGTGTTCATCAAGAGATTGTTGCAGTGGCAAAGTTTTTTGTGAAATCACCTCATTGAGAGCTGTCTCTTTTTCCTCATCATAAATATGGATCCTCTTTTTTTGAAGAGTTGGATCCCTATGATATTTCTCTATTCTCTCATTTACATAGAACCTTTTCTTCTTTCACCACTTTCTCGATTAGCCTTTACATCTGATGAGCTTTTAGTCTGTATAATCAACCTTGAGCATACATCCCAAGGGTCTCCCTTATTTCATTACAAAGCCCATCTATTATGTGGAAAAGTTTCTTTTTTAAAGAGAAATCATGGTTGGGACATCTATGTAGTACCAAATAGTATCTATCCAAGGCCACATACAAGGGTTCATGATTTTTTTGCTTCCATCCTTGGATTTTTTTCTTAGGTTGGACAATCTTGCATAGGTTTGGTATTTTTCATTAAAAATTTCTACTATTGTGGACCACTAGTGGATGGAACTTGGTGCCAACCATCTATACAAACTCTTAGCTACATCTATTTATGTTCTAGGGAAGAGCTTAAGCTTTTGCCACTTATTTTTGATATTTTGCAAGGCACAAGCATCATGGAAGACTTGTAAGTGCTGTTTTGGATCATAATCATAGCCTACCACAAATTTAGGGATATTATTCATATCAAGATTTTTTACACGACTTTCCCTGTGATTCCTATGGGGTACCTTAACTACCTCTATGATCTACATTAGACTCTTAGTGGCCAACAAGGGTTCACCATCATTAGATGTGTCGTGGTGAGAATTTATATTTCTATTTGTCTAATTATGATGATTTTTTTATGTTCATTTTTATGTATTTGATTTTGTCCTTAGGTTTGATTTGTATTCTTATTTCAATCCCATAGTGGAACATTGTCTCTATACCTACATTCATCTTCATCAAAACTAGATGTTGAAGAGAAAGAGGAAGACAAGGAATTTGGAGGATTACCATGTCTTTGATGGTGTTTCCCATAGTCCCTTGATTTCTATTTTTAAGGTTTTGAGGAGGTCTTAGGCCTTAAGGCCTCCCCTAGTCCAAGAATTACTTCATCTCCTCTAGGGTTGTCTACCTTAGGTGAATGTAGTTCTTAAGCATAGTCAAGGTGGTCATGAACATATGAAACCCCTGCATGAGGTTGTTCACTCTAATTTTTTTCAACATATATCTCATTAGTTGTTCAATGAATCTTCTCTTCATACGATGCATTATCGTTTCCTTTTAAAAGAAACATTGTTGTTGGTGTATAATGTGTGTGACTTAGTATTTTCTCAAAGATAGTTCATTAATGCATTTAAAAAAATCATGTATGATATAACTAATCTAGATAACTAGCACCATCCCTAGTAATGACATCAATGATGAGCAACAAGGTACCTCCTATGCCCAACCACACAAATCACAAGTGTTCATGCATGATCTAGTCGAATTTCATGGATGGGACTATTTGTGGCATCTAGACTATTATGCCTTGATCGTAATTTGTTGTGTTCTCACTTGGACTAGTGGTAGCTTTATCATGCATGGTTTAGTCCAGAGTGAGGCATATGATTCTTGATGTTGTTTTGGCCTTGTGCAACTTCTAAAAATAATTAAAAAAATCAATTACTTAATATAATGAACAACATAAAGGAAAATTCTAAATTAGCCTACAGGTGATAAGTGTTCATTCCTAGCTTGCTGTACACATCTTGAACCCATGTATCCACTATTGGGATTACCAAGTGTTATGCTACTAGGCGAACTAAGCAATAATGCTACTGGATGATCAAGTGAATATATCTTTACACTTGAAACCAGTTGCTCTTATTTTTCCAATTCATTAACATGCATGGAAATGTAAATATTAACTAAGTACATGGAATATAAATTTCCTTAAAAGTAAATTTAATCTAAGTCAAAGTTTTGTAATGAATAAGAATCAATCTTCATCTTATTGTCATTCATGGAATGTGTCTAGGTACATTGCCACTTGAATAAGACATCATACAACTAACTCAAATCTGCATTATGGGCACTTATTAACTATTCTGTAAGATTATGGAAAAAATATATAAGATTTTAGCTACTCTATTGACCAAAAAATGTCATAAACTTGGTTGTGAATGTGTATTTATAAATGAAAATAGACACCGCGTCAATAGGATGAAATTGATGTAATAGATTCCATCGATGGGGCTGCATCGATAGGGCCTCATTGATGTGGCCTTGAAATTGGAGCCTTGTTATCAAAGCCTTGATATCAAAGCCTTGTCATTAGAACCAAGATATCAAGGCTAGGATATCAGAGCCAATCAAAAATTTGACTTTTTATCAGATAACCCAACTGAATGATGATTCATCAACTCTAGAGTGGAAATTATCCACAATTATTTTAATATTAGGTTTTCCTCTACTAAGTTGAATAATGATCTTCATGAAAGTTAAGGATCTAAACACTTTTCATAGCAATGACACTAAAAAAAATATTAAATCTAATAGCTTTACCAATTATTCCTAGATAATAAGCTGGCTATCATAAAATAAAAACTAATGTAGTATTGAATAACATATGAATGTTGGATGTAGTGGAAGGCCTCGTCAATGCAACCAACCAACAACAATTCATCATACCCACATGACTAAATGAAAACTCATCCTTGATTTCTTTTACAAAATTAGGAAGGTATGGAATTATTGATTGACATTTCTTTCAACAAAAAAAAATTGACTAACTTGACAAAAAATGGAGTGCCCGAGTGTATGGATCAATACATTAGAGAAATGGTGGTGTTTAGGACACAAAATTAAACCTCGTGACACAACTCTTCAAAAATTGGACAACACATTCCTTGATGATGTGAAGCATGTTGGAGAAGATTAAATGATCCTAGGCAGTGGTGGTCCATGAGGCTTCGAGGGACCTTCACTAGCTTCATGCATTAGCGATGGTTGAGATGCCTGTGGTTGTCCTATTGTTGCTACAACTTCAAGTGGGAAGTGGAAAGCATTTAGTAGTGCTTTCATTTTCTCCTCCTTACTCCTGGGATCATGCACCATCAATGAATGTTCTCTAATGTGGGTTGGAATGGACACATCCCAACCACATGTGATTGTTGGAAACAACTCCTTAACATTGATGAACTAGACAACAAACTATTTATGTTTAATATCAAACACTTGCACTATGTTCTTTATCTCTTGGTATTCATTCATCTATCTGGTTGGGTCCTCAATAATGGATTTTTGATTTGTGAATCATCCTTTAAGGATTTCGAGTTTAATGTTAGCAGTATCAAGCTTTTGCTTGGTGTCCTTGTGGTGTTCGAACTTAACCTTGTATAGAAGATATGAGCTAGCCAATTTCTTCTCCAATTTTGCTCATGGCCATCTAGCTATGAACATTACCAAGTTTACGTAATGAAGATTGGCTAACTCCATATACTCTATCATCTCTTTGATCTGCAACTCCTTCAAGAATGTCTTCACTTTTTTGTAAGTATTAATCCCATCAAGGATGGGTTTCCACATCTCTCTTCCTTGCTGGAGTTGTTGGAGGGCTTCATTTACTTTAGCCTTTGCCATCTAGATTTCCTTTTGCAAGCCAACCTAGTCCCTATAGTTATTTTTCATCCTCTTAAACTTAAGAGCTTCATTCTTCTAGGTAGTAATTTTGACAGCAGACTTTTGTCGCAAGGTGTGTACCTCCTTTATTGACAGTTTTTAGTTCTCCATGGATAATTTTCTTAGTTCATTGTTGACTTTGGCAAGATACTCCTGCTATTGATGAATGAATTCTTACATTTGATCTCTTTGAGTATCAACATTTCATAGGAAATGATTTTGCATGGCCAATGCTTCATTTTCTTAGAGCATCTGATTCAAGTCCTTTTTAATTGAATGCATTTTAGCTTCTACCATGAACTATGTGAATATGGTCATTACTGCTTCCTCCTCAACCTTTTGAAATTGCTTCTGAAGCTATTTGATACTTTCATCTCTTGTTGTTGCTAGGCTAGGATTATTTCTTCTACAAGTTGAGCACAAAGGCTAGCAACCTCTGTGGCCAAGATTTGATTTTTCTCTTGGGCTATTTCTAGTTGCCCCTCTAAAATGATGCATATACACCTTACATTTAGCAGGTATGACTAGGTTGTAGTGATGTTCTCTAGAAGATCAAATATATCCAAAGCTGGTTGCCAAGTTTCTACGAGTTGTTCCAGTGGTTGTTCATGCTAGGCTATGTGAAATTTTCCACTGATTGTGCCTGTGGACATCTACACATCTTGAAGTGTAGATACATTTAATATAGATGTTGTAGGTGCATTTAGTGCTTCAGTTATATGATTAGCTACCAATTTTCTCACTATTTCTTACCCTTGGTGTTGCATCACTAAGATAGCTACCTTCTCACCTCCCTCTAACATTACCAAGAGAGTGCTAACATTCCCAAACATTTTTGGGAATAGAGGATGTGTTGCTAACAACATTGTCACCTCCTGAGTGTTGGGATCTGACTTTGAAAATGGAACCATCCCTCTCCATCAGGCTAGCTATTTGGGCCACCTCATTAAGGTGACTCATTATTGGTTGATATACAAATGGATTCATCCCACTTGTTCCTACCTACTACTCTTATGTGCTCAAGAGTTTCTCTCAAATTTTTTGTAGATACTCAAGGACTACATGGGCCTTTGGTGTTTTCTTTTGAGTGGATGGTGGTGGTGGTAGCTCCTCTTTTTGAATGGTTGCTAGCATTTTGTCTTTCATGATTTCTACTAATAAGGCCAAGGGAGCATGCCTAAGAGTGTCATTTGAATAGTGAACAATACCTACCTTCTTACAAAGTTTCCTGATAAGGCATGAAAAGGGCAAGGTACTCCTTCCACATTTGTTCTTCTTAAAATGCTTCTCGATCTCCAAATAAATCGAATGTCAAAGGTTAATAGGAAATTTCCAACATAGAGTGGTGCATGCTCAAGTGGAGAAAGTAGTCACCTTGCTTGGCCTCACTATTGGATTGAGGTGATAGGCCACAATCTTGAAATAAATCTACTCCACTAGTGTGAGCATGTCATACTCCTTATGATCCACCCCGTAGCATTGTTGGGTCCACTCCCCTTTTGCATCAAGATCATCTTTTTTTGATATCTTCATCAACTATGTTCCAATGTCTGGTAACCCTAGTTCCTATGTGATGGCCTTCATCAAGTAGGACACTTGAATGTCCTTGATTTTTATAAAATATCCTAGCTTTTAGCTATTTAAGAAGAGATAGGTCTTCCCTATGTACCATTCCCAACTGGTCCTGATTATTGGACACATGGGAGAAGTTTGCAATTATGTTCTGACATCCTTTTGAGCCTTTTCTAAAATGGCCTAAATTTTATCTCTTGGAGAATTGATCTTTGGATCTCTTAGGACTTGATGATGTCCAGGTAGGCTTGAGTTAGAGTGACCTCAAGCTAAGTGCTTCTCCTCATTGAGATTGTTCTATAGGCACCCCTTATTTTAGAATCTATCGAATAAATTTTACTTTGGGCTCCTCTCAAAGAGGTCCCGTTACATGGATCACCTCTTGTTTTTGTTGGCCTTGTTCCTGCTGGCCCCTTCCAACTCTAGGTTGTTTCTCCCATGGTTGTAAGGTCTTTCTTTCCTATGGGCACTTTTGTTTGGGTGCCATCTATAATCACAATAGAACCATGGATTAGCAATCATTGTGTAACCTTAAAATAATTGGAATACCTTAACTCTTGAGGGTAGTTACACTTGGCTAAGTTGTAATTATGGTTGATTTAATCATTATTTCTATTTATGCCTTATCATTGATAAATCATCTCAAAGGTTTTTGGAAGGGTTAACTTGGAAAAATTTGATGTTTATGTATGATTAAGGTTACTAATCCTTAGGTGAGTTAGAATGTTTTTAAAAAAATTACATTGGAAACCATAAGGTTTGTGGTCTCCATGATAAAGATCTTAACTCTAACAAGTGTAAGATTGAAAAACAGAGTGATTTGGACAAACAATTTAAAAGTTATGGACTCTAGAAGGTTTTGGGTCCTAAAAAGTTTGCAAGAATTCCTTGTGTGTTATGAGCAAATGATAAAAAATTCCAAAGTGTCCAGTGGTATATATAGTATTTTTGTATTGTGTTGACAAGGCCTTGATGACAGGGCCTCATTGACGAGGTCAGCTACATCGATAAGGCCTCAACAACACAGTTGTTGACCATTGTTGACTTTTGTAGACTTTGGTCAAACTTTCAAAATATAAGGAATTTTTCGATGAAATTAGGATCAAATGAAAGCTTAGAATACCAAGAATAGTGTAAAATCATAAGAAGAGGACATTGAAGTTCATAAATTTGAAAAAATGGAGAAAAATTAATTTAATGGATGAATGTAATAAAAGATTAAGGAGTATTGAGTAGTTTACACAATGAAAAATACAAAATATAAGATTGTAACAATGTAAAAGGTAAGGAACCTTAACTAATCAAGCCAAACGCTATGATAGTTGGTCCTCCCCATAGCAAGCTCATGCCCTTTCTACCCTTGCATAACCTCAACTAAGGGCTTTGTGAGCCCCATATTCAATTTAATTATCATGACAAGTTAAGGTCCAATGCAAAAAATCCACTAAAGAATCCCAATATGTTAGAGCAAGACATAGAACATAACATAGAACCTGGTAGTGAGGTGAGTTATGGTAGCATGGATGGATGATAGTGAAGGTGGAATGGAGTTTCAAATTAAGGTCATAAGAAGTCCCTTGTAGAATTGTGGTTAAAATACCTAAGAAGTTCCATCCTCAGTCCAAAATAAAGCCATCTACTTTCAGTGACTTTGCATCATCACTCTAAGATCAATCCACCCACTTGAGACACAAGAGTATTCCCATAAGACAACCACTATTCCACAAAGAGAATGGAGAAGTAGGAAGTAACAAAGAGAGGGCATTAATTAGAGGGGACTTTCAAGCATAGTTGTATGTCTTTCGAGTCCCATAACCAGTGCTTGTAGCTCTTTTATTTGTCTAAGGGGTATCCTTTGAATTCCCATTATTTTTTAAAAATGGGAACTATACCATGCGAGGACTTATTCATGTTGAAGGAGTGTGCTTTGAATCCCCATAATTTGTTTTTTCTTTTCTGAATGATGGAAACCACACCATGCAACAACATTATTTTTCTTCCTATCATTGGATGGTATGGAATGGTAATAAGTCCACAGAAAAACACTTAAGCACTCAAGTAAGAAGAAAAGTACAAAGAGTATTGAGTCTGCTTGAATTCACACACTTTACAAACCTTTGAATCCTTTTTCATTCTGGAACTACAAAGGTCACTGATTGATTAAAAGTTTCTTTAATGAAAAAGGGACCTCAAATTCCTAGAATAAGAAAAACCATAGAATTATTTGGATGGGTGGATGACATGGACTCACTGCCTATCCCATGAAAAATAAACCATGTCAAAGTCATCAGACATCAAAATTCAAAAATAGAAACCAAACATCAACAATCATACATTAAACACAAACCACCATTAGTAAACAACAACAACAACATTTTTTCCTATGATAAGAAAGTAAATTTATTAGCAAAAATGAGAAAATATCACACTTAATCAAAATAAACACAAGAAACAAAATAAAGTAAAATATATAAGAAAGTGTAAAATAATCAAGAAAATTTAAATGTACTAAAAATTGTATAAAATTAGAAAATTTTGAAAATTAAAAATTTGAAAAAAAAGGATAAAAAAGCTGAGAGACCATGGTAATGGTTAGCATGGATGGCCATTCAAAGATAGGGCTAGTAAGTGTTGTTTTTCTAGCATGTTCTGATTCATCAATCTTTCCTTTTGTGCTAAACATAGGTCAAGGTTTAGATCACATGCCATTGAGAGTGCACGAAGCTCAAATTCAATTGGGGGTGTTGGAGGTTTCCCATACAGTAACTCATAGGGAGAATATTCAATAGGAAGTCTCCAAGTTGATTGATAAGCCTAGAGAGCATTGTTATGTTTTGTGCTCCAATCATTCCTATATTTGCTAATGGTTTGCGTTAATATTTCTGTAATCTCCTAGTTGGTTACCTTTGCTTGACCATTGCNTTGTTGGTGTGTCTCCGATGAAAATCAATTGTGCATTCTCCAAGATGCTCATGAAGGACCTTGTGGAGGCCACTATGCATGGAGATGCATGGTCATAAAAATCCTGATGGAAAGATGCTATTGGCCCACAATCTTTAGGGATGCCCACTAGTTTGTTAAGTCTTGTGAATGTTATCAACATGATAGGGGGATGACCACTCGTATGGAAGGTCCTCAATAGTGGATTCAACCATTAGAACCTTTTGACATATGGGGCATTGATTTCATGGGTCCCACCAAACCCATGTCTAATAGNGGGCCAATAGCATCTTTCCATCAGGATTTTTATGACCATGCATCTCCATGCATAGTGGCCTCCACAAGGTCCTTCATGAGCATCTTGGAGAATGCACAATTGATTTTCATCGGAGACACACCAACAAATTAGGCCATCGGAACATACCTTATAAAGGTATCTATTGATTTCCATGAAGCATTTCACTCAATGAACAAATTATTGCTTTTTCCTAAAATCTAAGTCTTGTGGCATCTCTTGAGTGAGAAGATATGTGAGGATGCCATTATACCATATTACTTTTTTAAGTGTTTGTTCATTTATTACTCTGGTAAAGAGGAGTTCATCTAGAAACTAATCAGAGAGTGGGCTCTCATCCTCTTTATTATACCATCTTAAGTAAGAAAGATGGTTAGTGATCACATTCTTGATCCCTTTTTGATCCACCATACTAAGATCAAATTCTCTCAAGATCATGAGCCACCATATAACACGAGGGTTCATTGTTGGCTTATTCATAAGGAAGCAAATTGCACTATGGTCTGCATGTACAAATACTTTGTAACCTAGCACATAATGTCTACATTTTTCTAGTGCATATGCCACTACCATTAATTCCTTCTCCATGGTGGTGTAATTTAACTATGCTTTCACAATGCTTTGACTTGCATGGTGGATATACTATGGATGTTTCTTATCATCCATCTACATGAATACTACTCCCAAAGCATAGTTAGATGCATCTATCATGATATGGAATGGTTTAAACCAATATGGTTCTCATAGGATTGGTGTTTCTACGATTTTCTCTTTTAATTATTGGAATTCATTTTCACATTCCTTGATCCAAATGAGAGGTGTATCTTTCTTTGTAAGTTTTACCAATGACTTTACAATCTTAGAGAAATTCTCAATAAAGCACTGGTAGTAACCAGTGTGTCCAATGAATGACCAAACATATTTAACAATCTTTGGTTGGTGTGTTATTCCTTGGATGAACCTTATTTTTTCTAAGTCTACCTCAATCCCTTTCTATGAAATTTGGTGCCCTAGCATAACATGAGATGGCACTTTTGCCAATTGAGCTATAGATTTATCTTAACACATCTCTTTAGTACTTGCTCATGTCAGTCCAAGGCTTGCTCAAAAGTAGCTCTATAGGTGGATAAGTTGTCCCATGAAAACTTCAATACCATTACCTATTTATTGTTGAAAGATAATAAGGACTAAGCATTGAAATCTCATAGGGACATTGCATGGGCCAAATGGCATCTTGCAATATGAAAAAGTTCCCGTAGGGACTTGTGAATGTTGTTTTGGCTTGGTCTTCTAGCATAATTTGAATTTGGTTATAGCCACTATAACCATCCAAGAAACTATAAGAATAATTCCTAGATATGGTGTCTAATACTTGATCCACAAATTGCAAAGGAAAATGATCCTTAAATGTTTCCATATTTAACAACCTAAATTCAATGCAAACCCATCATTTACCATCCTTATTTTGTACAATTACAAGTGGACTAACCCACTTACTATCTATGATTAGATAGATAAACCCTTCCTTAAGGAGTTTCTCTATTTCCTCCTTAACAATTTGCTTCAATTTGGTATTTATCCACCTTTGCGGTTGCCTTCTAGGCTTCATGGCTGGGTTAGTGTAGATGCAGTGCTAGCATATCCTTGGATCAATTCTTATCAGCTCCGGATATGACCAAGTAAAGGCTATTGACCAATTATTTATCACTTTCAACAACTTTTATTTTTATTCAAGAGAAAGATTGACATTAATGATGACCAGTTTTTAGTTTTTACTTTTTGGCTATTGACCAATTATTTATCACTTTCATACTCCATTCTAACTAGTAAAGTTTTTAGTTTTAAGGGATCCTACTTGAAATGATCAAGGATCTCTAACTCTTCCCAATAGTTATTCTCATCATCATTAAAGAGTTGGAAATGGACTTGTTCAATTTTTTCTATGCCTTCTACATATGCACAAGTTAAACTCTCAGTTGGCTCCATGCATATTGTGCTACTATTTGAAATAGCTATCAGCCACTAGGCACCCTCCTACTTTGTGGTTGCTACACTTAGACACTATTGAATATTAATTTCTTACACACATTGATTGTAAGCCTTAATATATGTGGTTTTTATTAATCAAATATTTTGCACACAATTGCAAGCCTTATTGTATGTGCTATATGTGATGCATGGAATATGCTTCTTCTCAATTTTTCCTAACTCATTCTCTTTAGATATTTTGAGAGATAGGTCCCTTATACCCATTCGCACATTGACCATGCTTAACCAAGCCCTTCCCATAATGATGGAAAAGTCACTTTTGTAGTTGTTCACCTTGATTATCAAAAAATTACTAGGATAGGACCACCCACAAATTGTGATCACAATGTCCTCTACTAATCCCAAAGGGACCATAATCAACTATTCTACTAATTCTAAATGGATATTTCTCTTCTTAAGAGGTGGTAGGTTCCAAGCTTTATAGATATCATGGGAGATGAGGTTAACTTTGTAACTAGAGTCAAGAAGAGCCTTGCATGGATCTTGTCTAGCAATCTATAGAAAGATGAGTGGACTTCCTAGATTAGGTCTTTTTGTAGGAAGGTTGCTAGCCTTGATCTAGTTAGAAATAACATGAGTTAGCATTACAGTGCAGATCCTAGTAAACACTTAGTTTGAAGGGTGATTGAAGGTATTTAATGTAGAGGATGAGGGTATTGGAGATATAGGGTAATCAACCAGATTTGGTTATGAGGTTTGGAGAGGATTGTTGGCTCGAAAGAAAGGTCATTTCCTCGATTGATTATCTGGACCACTTGGTTGAAAAATTGGTTGTGAGTGTATAGCCCTTGTAGCATTTCGTTGCTGCGGCTATGGAGGAATTTCATCCTACATGGATGGAGCAGGAGGTAACTAAGTTGAAGATGGAGGTGTAGGTGTAGAGGGATGTGGAGGATGATAAGGATACTGATATCGGTTTTTCCCTTGAGTATATGGTTAATGTGTTTGATGCTACTCTAGAGGATAATAGTGATGCTGGAATGATGCATGACTTGCCAAACTTCTATGGGAGATGAGTTGCTAAACATAGTACCTATATGGATCTAGTTGCATCTAAGGGTACTATTTCCTTCGTAGTGGCATTCTCCATGATTATGGTTGGTAGCATTATTGGTACTATTCATAAGGTTGTGGAGGAGTTCCACTTGGACAATAAGCTTGTTGTTGCTAGTGGAACTATCTTGGACTATCTTGAGGGTAAGGCAATTATCTTGGAGCTTGCCTATGTGCTAGGCAAGGGTTTAGTACATACACTCTAGATTCTTGTAAGTGTGACACCATAGGGCAACATTCCTTTGGATGTTCATATTGACAAATGTTACATTCGATTTCATCATCAAAGTCAGAGTCCACAAATTTCTCTATTGCAAAAAATTTGCCCTTATCGCTTTGGTAGGCATGTTTAGCTTCTTTTTTTCAGCTACAATTACAATCACTATTTTTCTCTTTGTATTTTTCAGCAATATTAAAAGCTATTTGAAATGTTTCATCCAAAAAGACCCATAACTTATCAACCTTCGTTGAAATGTTAGAAACATATTTTTGGATAGGGAAGGTATTTTCATTCACCACTTTATCAAGTGGTGACTCCTCCTCATCATAAAATTGGATCTCTTGTTTTCTAATGAATGGGTTCCTATTGTACTCTTCAATACTCTCCCTTTTTCATAGCTCATCTTTTTCTTTTGCTACCTACTCAATTAGCCTTTGGATTTGATGAGATCTCATTTTAGACAACCTCCCTTGGGCATACACCCCAAGGGTTATTCTTGTTTTTTCCCTAAGCCCATCTATGATGGGGTGAAGTTGTTCCCTCATAGAGTAACCATGGCTAAGGCATCAATGTAAGAGTGAATAGTATTGGTCCATGGTAGCATCCAAGGGTCCATGTGCTCCTTGTTTCCAGCCTTGGATTTTCCTTCTTAGATTAGATACTCTAGAGTACATTTGATATTTGTCATTGAATAGTTCTAACATGGTACTCCATTTTTGGATAGATTCCAATTCTAAGAACCAATACCAACTTTCAGCTTCCTTACTGAGTATCCTTGGGAAAAGCTTGAGTTTTTGTCACTCATTCTTAATATTCTATAAGGCATAGGCATCTTGAAAAGCTTGTAGATGTGTCTGTAGATCAAAATTGTATCCCCCCCTCAAATCTTGGGATATTGTTCATATCTACGTGCTTGATCTAACTATCCTTCATATGCCTAGTTGGAATCCTTACTACCTTCATAGTGTTAAGCATACTTCAAGTTGCTAGTAAATGTTCATCATCATCATTTCCTTAATGATGCTAATGATGATTTTGGCCACCCCTTCGATATTGGTGGCCTTCATGGTTATTCTTATTTAGTCAATCACCTTCATCATGGTTGTTTTGACAAATACTTTCTTAGGAACTATTAGATGAAGAGAAATGTTCAAAATTGGATGAAGAGCATGAAGAGGAAGGTGGACCACCACCACCACCAAGGTGTCTACCATCACTCTAATACTTTTTACAATCTCCATCAGTAGATCTCTTGTTATTGCAATGTTCACCTGAGTCCCTACCTTGGCTATCACTCTTCCTTGAACCTGGTGATGAGACGTGACCTGCATGTGCCGCGATATCGCGTACGCGATATCGCGGTCTGCCGTCATATCTACAAATAAGAGGCGGCACTCCCTTCATTTCAAAATCCTGGCTAGAAGTAGCGAAGCTCTGGCAGATTGATCACTCCAGAGTTAGAATTTTTCCCATGTGCCCGCAGTAGGAGTCCTAGAGTGAACGGCTCTTTATTCGAGCAGCTTGTAACCTGAACCCAAGTTGTGTACGGCAATAAAGACGAACTTGATTGGATAAACCTTGCAGTACATGGTTTTATTGTTGTTTATTTACTGCTTTCCTAGTGCGCACAAGTATGACTTGATTACGAGCGTCTACGGACGTGTACGGCTAGTCAAGGAATCGGCTGCTTGTCGCAACGCATGAGTACGACTTGATTACGAGCATTGGCTGCTTGGTAACCCAGTAGCGTATTCCAGGATTCTGCGCTTGGTAATCCCAGTGGTAGTCCAATGTGTACGGCTAGTCAAGGAATCGGCTACTCATTGCTAGGCTAGAACGTGTGATAAGTACGACTTAGTTACGAGCACCCACGGGTGTGTACGGCTAGCTAAGGAATCGGCTGCTTATCACACTTAAGCTAAATAGGTGCCTCAGTACGACCACTTCGAGCACTTGCGTTACGTGTGGTGATCCCAGTAACGATTAGCGTTTGGTAAGCCACAGTTGCATAGTTCAGGGTGTGTCCGGTAAGTGGGAACGGATGCTGACGCTAGTTAATTTAGACTTAGGACATTAGTTAGAGTTAGCTTAGTTTCTCAACCCTTTCCTCTGATAGCATAGAAGATAAACCGAAAAATACCAAAAAAATCACATACCTCAGACTTGCTTAACCATACACCGTGACACTTACAAGCAAGCCTGGGAAGACAACGAACGATTAACCCCAAGTGTTTCTTGTGGTGTTAAGGCATTTAGTCTGCGGAGTTCGACCGGATCGCGCGTGCACGCTCGTATTCGTATGGTTGAGTGTAGGGGTACCTCGCCACTCATCATTGGCGCCGTTGCCGGGGACTAAGTGTTTTTTCGCCAATTTAACATAAGGGATATCACTCACATCGTTGTGAGCTTAAAACGAACCTTAGGGTTAATCAGTTAATCAAGAACAATAAATAACGGTGAAATTAGCACACCAATAGAAATGGCTTCTTCTCACGAAATCAACTCACCTAAGGACAATACAGGAGAAAGTCAGCATCATACGCATAACCGAGATCAACCATGTCCTCAACAATCTAAGGTCACATATACTCATCCCGATGAGTATGTGCCGGATTTTACCTTTGTTTTCCATCAAGATGAGCAACTGCGGTGGAGAGACATGCAAGGTAACATCGTGTTACCCCCAGATCGCTCTGCTCCCAACATGCTTTTCCGTGCCTTGGTACAGATTGGCATGCATGAGCTGTTCGCAGAATACGTTTTGGATGACCATGACACAAGGGATTATCATCCCACAAATGCCCAACGTATTCGGGACGAAAGGCAGGAGAGCCAACATTCACTATTGAAGGGCAAGGTTCCCCACGTCATTAGTGAAATAGGAGAAGAGGAACCCCTCACGATGGGTTTCTTAGAAAATGATGTTCCTCCTCCTCACTCTAGTGAAGAGGTTAGGCATCAGGGCCTTAGATCAATGATACATATTCCAGGCTCTGATCCCCGTGAGCACCAGCTGTTCACGGCAGGAACAGCTACTCATACTAATGATGGACTCGTTGATCGTCACAACGATCGGGGTCGAAGCAGCCGAAGAGAAGGCAAGAAACATCACCATGGTGATGGATCCCCTTCTTCTTCTCCTTCATCTCATCATTCACCCTCTCCTTCCACATCTGGGTGTAGCCACCATGTGCATAACATTGAGAGTAAAGGTAAAAGAGATGAAATGCCTCGATAGGAAGGTCAAGAGGAGTTAGGACAAGGGCAAGGACATAGGAGAGTAGGGAACCACCACGTAGACATCACAGACGTCATGAAAGAAATGATCATGATGAACCCCTATTCGCAACCCGAAGCATGCTCGATATTAGAGAGGCAGTTAGGATTCCCACAAGGCATTTAAAGGATAGTAGGATCAAGCATTTGCACATAAATAATATCCCACGTTTTTTAAGGGGGATATAACGCTGATCCTCAGCATCATTTACAGGCATTCCATGATGCATGTGCCTTGCAAAACATAGAAAATGAGTGGCAGAAACTCAAGTTGTTCCCTATGATACTCACTAAAGAAGCAGAGAGCTGGTACTGGTCCTTAGAACCGGAAACCATCAGGAGGTGGAGTACGATGCTTGAATTATTCAACAACAAATATCAAACGTACTCC
>MNCI01023729.1:3516-26728 GCA_015680685.1 Gnetum montanum | reverse complement strand
AGGAATCGGCTGCTCATTGCTAGGCTAGAACGTGTGATAAGTACGACTTAGTTACGAGCACCCACGGGTGTGTACGGCTAGCTAAGGAACCGGCTACTTATCACACCTAAGCTAAATAGGTGCCTCTGTACAACCACTTCGAGCACTTGCGTTACGTGTGGTGATCCCAGTAACGATTAGCGTTTGGTAAGCCACAGTTTCATAGTTCAGGGTGTGTCCGGTAAGTGGGAACGGATGCTGACGCTAGTTAACTTAGACTTAGGACATTAGTTACAGTTAGCTTAGTTTCTCAACCCTTTTCCCTGATAGCATAGAAGATAAATCAAAAAATACCAAAAAAATCACATACCTCAGACTTTCTTAACCATATAACATGACACTTACAAGCAAGCCTGGGAAGACAACGAACTATTAACCCCAACTGTTTCTTGTGGTGTTAAGGCATTTAGTCTGCGGAGTTCGACCGGATTGCGCGTGCACGCTCGTATTCGTATGGTTGAGTGTAGGGGTACCTTGACACTCATCACCTGGCTTATGAATAGTTGATTGCAAGGTCAAGTTCACACCCTCACCATCAATAATAGGGTGTGTAGAATCTTTATGTTGAGAACCTTCCAAGGAAGGATCCTCGTTGTCATCTTCATCTAGTAGGAACAAGGGATTAGTGTAATGTTTCCCTTTGGTGGCCTCATGGAGTCTCTCTTAATGTTTATCTTGCTTACATTGTGTTTTAGTGGAACAATATTTCCAAGTGTTGTATTCATTGATAATGTACTCTTCATGAAGATATGTTATGCCCAACTTCTTAAGGATTTTTATTAGCATTCTAGTCATAGATCTAGAGGGGGGGAAAATGATGATGCCCTTCATATTACACCATCACATCTGTTCATCCTGATATAGGATGATGATGAAATTCAGCACAAACTCATCTGGATAAGTGTACACCACCTTCCATTCTTGTGGAATCAGTGGTTTAGTATCTTCATGCTTACAAGAAGAAGAAGATATTTTTTTAAACAAAATGAAGATATTTTTTTCATCCACATAACATTTCAATGTGGACATGAAAAATTATTAACATAGATTTCATTACTTGATTACCTTGTATTAAGAGTGAAAAAGATTCTATCCTTGTGGTCATAGAGATTTTTATCAAATGTTTCCACTTCTTAGCTATGAAAGAGATAGTTCCTATAAAAGATATTGTTCAATTATTCTTGGAAAAGGTTATTAGATTTCATGGAGTTCCAAATAAGATCATTTCAAATTGATATACTATGTTTACTTCCAAATTTTGATTATCTTTTTAAAAAAGTTTGGGTACTACACTAAATCTTAGCTCAACATATCATCCTTACATAATGATCAAGTAGAGGAAGTGAAAAAGAATATGATTTAATCTTGTACTTAGGCCTATAGTGATAGTTGAAATAGAGTTCTTCTATTGGAAAAGTTTTCTTATAACAATAGTTATTAGGCTAATTTAAAAGCAACATCTTATGAAGTACTATATGGTAGATCTCTCTTGATACCACTTTGCTAGGATTCTATAGAGGATGGACAGAGGATAAGGATAGACATCTTTGAAGAGGCTAGAAAATGATTAAAACTATTGGATGTAGATTATAAGTAGCTTAATATAGATACATGAAGTATGCCAACATGAGATGATCATTGGATTTGATTATTGATTATCAAATTTTTATTAAAGTTTTAGCTTTGAAAGCAATTATGAGATTTGAAAGAAGAGAAAAATTAACATCTCATTACATTGGTCAATTTTAAATTTTGAGAAAAACTATAGAATTTTCTTATCAACTTGATCTTTTACAGTAGTTGTTGTTGGTTCATTATGTATTTCATATTTTCATGTTGATGAAGTAAGTTGTAGATCTAAGTCATAGGACAGATTAGTATGATGTTCAGCTTAAACTTGATGTCATTTTTGGAGAGTGGATAGTTATGATTATAAATAATATGGATAGAAGATTGAGAAGTAAAGTTATTTCAATGATGAAGATGATATGGAAATGACATGAAGCTCCAGAAACAACATGAAAATTGGAGAAAGATCTATATAACTCACATCCTTAGATCATCCAAAAATAAAAATTATTAAGGAAAGAAGTATTTAAGATTGCCACCTTAAAACCACCTTACCCCTTGGTTGTTTGTGATTTGAACCCTTAATGTCTTGTTTACTAAGCCTATGCCTTATGCTTTTTAAATCTTTTTCTTTTGTTGTTTATGCTTGTATTGTTTAAGATTTGCACCTTGATCTTTTTAATATTTTTATTTACCTTTTATTTTATTTTATCTTTAGTATTTATTAATATTTTACTTTTAATTTAGCGTATCCACACTAATCTCTTTTGTTGGATTTTTGACTTAGAAAGTATTAGAGATATTGAATGATTCATTAGCACATGGGTACTACCTTTGTTGTGGTATGTTTTAATTTGGTTACCTTACATATTATTTGTAAATAAATGTTTATTTTTATCCTTTACTTTATAATTAGTTTTTAGGTTATGCTATAGAGAGCCACATTTTAATACCTTGGTTAATTATGTTTTGACCTTTGACTTTATTATTAGTTTAGCTTAGACATCACTCTTAGATTATCCATAGGCGAGGTACTAATAAGGCCAATGTTAGGTATAAGCCCATGTCAATATATTATTTTTATTTAATTGTAAATTTTTTTCCTTTTATTTTTTGGTATTCTAATAGATAGGTCTTTTTCCCTAACCATGTTATACTCTTATAAGCATGTATGCTTGCAAATCAATCAATAAAAGATCATCTGATTAATTTGTTGAGATAGAACTAAAAGGGGAGATCTTGCCACATTTGAAGATAGCCAAATCTAAATTTGAATCCTATTTGAAAGATCATACCCATCTGAAAATTTCTTAATGTAGTATTATTATTTTAGGTGGATAAACTTGATACATTACTTTAATTGTAGATTTTTTATATTTTTATTTCATCTAAATTTTTTTTCACTTATCTCTATTTTTTGCAAAACTATTTGATTGAATGTCTAATGTTTAAAATTGATTACTTTATTCATATTTCCTAAAATCTATGTCTTTCTAAGATCTATTTTCATGCATGTAACATTAGAACTACGCTTTAAATTATAATCTATATTTTTTCTATTTTGCTAAATTTTTCAATCATAGAACTACACTTTAAATTATAATCTATATTTTTACCCACAAAACAATGTTGTATGGTAATGGCCTAGAAGGTAAAGTTGTTCAACTCCTCAACAAGTACCTTGAGGTACTCATCCTAGTCTATCATGATGCCAATATGAGATTGTGACAAATGTCACAATGCATGCTAATCTAATGAGCTAACATAGAACAAAATTAAGAAACTTTTATAAAGTATTCCTCAACTTCTAGAAAATAGAAAATTGAGAACACGATGAAAAACATAGTGATGAGTGGCAAGGTACCCCTACACTCAACCATATGAATACGAGCATCTCATGCACGATCCGGTCAAACTCCAACGACTAGGTGCTTACGCGCCTTAATGGAACACTCAAAGTTAATTAATTATTGTCTTCCCAAACTTACTTGTATTGTCACGGTTGTATGGTTAAGTAAGCTTGAGGTACATGACTTTTATAACTTTTATCTTTTTGATGTATTATGCTAATAGGGGAAGGTAAGGAGAACTAAGTGACTAACTTTCATTAACTATTCACTAACTAAGCTCTAATTGTTATAACACCAGTATCTGTTCCCACTTGCCGCACACATTTTGAACCAGTGCAATGCTACTAGGATTACCAAACGCTACTTGTTACTGGGTTACCAAGCACTACACACATGCTCGAAGTGGTCATACTGAGTGTACTTAACTATGAGATTCAAGGGTTGAGAGAGATTAATTAACTAGAAAAGCATTTAAACATTCAATAATAATTAATTACTATTTAGCTTAAAGTTTATCATAAAGTTCGTCTTCATTGTCATACACAAATGTGTGCTCAGGTACAATTTTCTCGAATAAAGATTTGTTCACTTTAAGACTCCTACTGCAGGCACATGGAAATTATTCTAACTTTGGAATGGTAAAGCTGCAAGAGTTTAGCTAAGGGTCTAAGTCTAACTTCCTAGAATAAGGAAATTTGCCTCTTATTTATAGAAATTGAGGTAGGCCACGATATCACGGGGTAGATGCGATATCGTAGATGCGATATCATGTACACGAAATCACGGCTCATCATACCCCCATGATTGAATGAAAAATCATCCTTGAGTTCCTTACAAAATATTGGGAAAGTATGGGATTATTGACTTGAATGACACTAATGATGAATGGGGTGACACGTGAATGGATCATCATTACAATACATGGCAATATTAGTGTTCGTGACCACAAGAGTGAACACTATACACATTTGACATCCAACCTTATTTGGAAGCTGAGAGAGAAGAGAGAGAAAATAAGAAGATGTGTTGCTGCTGATGCCAAAATTGTGCCTTCTGTTGTCCATCCATAACCGCACCATCAATCTTGTTCCTTGCATGACTATTCCAGCACCAGTCCATCCTAAGTATTTCCTCTAGCTCCAGTCCATTGTTGTATGATTTCCATCTACACACACAACACAGTCTCATATTAGCAAGGATAAATAAATCACAATGAAATTGATACCTTGCTTTAGTGTGTGGTCCATTAGTTGAGTTGTGATATGGCTAATACAGATTCTGAAGATATGACACTGGTGACTACCCAAGGTAGTATGGCAGAAATGTGAATACTTTGAAGGATGTTAAATGTTACTTGAAGAGATAAATTCATAATGCATACATTAGATAAATATTTAAATTGGATTTTATTTTAGATAAGCTAAAATAATGGTGGCTCAGATGGTTTGGACATGTGTAAAAATGATCAAACAATAAGTCTATAAATAAAGGTTGCTACATTATTGTTCCAAGAAATTCATTGAAAGGAAGATCAAAGAAGCCATGAAAAAATATCAAATATTATTTGAAAAATATAAAAATAAATAAGGATCTAGCTTTTTATAGAGGTGAATAGCAGAAAAGAACTCCTATAGCCAAATCCAGTTTGTTAGGATAAGGCTAGGATGATAATGATAACATATTATAATCTTCTTAATTCTTATAACTTTTCACACCATGAAGGATATTTATTTAATATTTATCCTTTTCTACTCAAGCAAAAATATTATGAAGAAATGAAAAAATGTGTTGAATTTAAAGATAAAAAAATTAATATGACGTTAAAGATATGAAAAATTAAGTTAATAACAATGATAAGAATGATCAAATGACAATAAAGAATCTAGAGAAGACAAAAGCTCCTATGTATATTTTTACTAGTACTAGAGAAAGTATTAAGTAACTTAGAGAAATATTTTATAACATAAATTTTTCCTTATATAAGAGGAATACTATTAACTTAAAGATTAAAACTAGTATCGACAAGAAGGTTATAGTTGATGGTAAAGATTCTTGATGTAAAATTAATAACAAGAGATGAGATGAAAATATTCTACAAGTTCTACCATTTTCTTACTTTGATAAAAATTTTGGTATAAATCCACAACTCTCTATCTTTGATGAGCCATGATATCACATCTACGATATCGGGTATGTGATATCGGAGCCTTCCAAGCAATATTGGACATCCGATATTGGGGCCTATCTTATTGGCTATAAATAAGAGGTGGGTGCACTTGGTTTGGTAATAGTTAGTTTATTAGTCTTAGTCCCTTACCTGAACTCCTACCTTTTTTCCTTCTTAGAGTTAGAATCATTTCTGAGTGCTTGCAGTGGGAGTCATAAAGAGAATGGATATTTATTCGAGCATTGTGCACCTAAGCACACCTTGTGGTTGAAAATAAAGATGAACTTTGTGATAAACCTTGCAGTATTTAGAATTACTTATTTAATGTTATTTATAGTTATTTAATGCTTTCCTTAGTAAATTAATGTTCTCTCTCTCTCCTTGTTAACTCCCCCAAGTAAGCACACTTAGTACGACCACTTCGAGCATGCGTGGAACACTTGGTAACCTAGTAATGATTAGCATTTGGTAATCCTAGTAGTGTTGCACTAGTTCAGGATGTGGATGGCAAGTGGGAATGAATGCTAGTGTTAGGACTAGTTAGAGCATAGTAGATTAGTAAATTCAATTAGTTAATTAGTTTACTCCCTTTGTAGCACCAAGACATAAAACATAAAAAATATATAAAAATCATATACCTCAAGTTTACTTAACCATACAATCATGCCATACAAGTAAGCTTGGGAAGCCAACAATTGACTAACCCATCCAGGTTCTATAAAGGTGCATAACTACTTAGTCCTTGGAATTCAACCAAATCATGCATGTACGCTCATATTTGTATGATTGAGTGTAGGGATACCTCTCTGCTCATCATTGCCATCATTGTTGGGGACTTTGTTGATTATGCACTAGCTAGAACTTAGGAAATCTTCACATCATTGGAATGAACCCTAGGTTGGTTATATTACAATTATTAAAACAAAAACTATTGCACACTGAATAGAAAATTATGTCTCCTTCTTCTTACGAGAGTGTTTCACCACCTAGGTCTGATACAGGGAATAATCGAAGGCATAGTGCACATGATAATCTGCCACTCCCTCAACAATTTTGCATGGTATACATTCATCATGATGAGTATATACCAAACTTTACCTTTATCCTTCACCAGAATGAACAACTTCATTGGCATGATTTCGAATGTAACATATTGTTACCTTCTAATTGCTTAGTCTTGAGCATGCTCCTTCATGTTCTCACATGAATTGGTATGCAACACTTATAGGTAGAGTATGTTGTGCATGATCATAACTCGAAAGAGTATCGACCCACATAGGCACAATGTCAAAGGGATCTACAACAATAGAGACATTATGAATCCATGAAGGTGAAGTTGTCTTAGAATGTCTCGCATGTCATGAGTGAAAATGAGGGTGGTGAACCTACCTCAAGGGGTCTCTCACATAATGATGTTCCTCCCGTTGACTTTGGTTAAGGGGTTGTGTATTAGAATCTTTGCTCAACTATCTAGAACTCGGATTTTGGTACCAATGGACAAAAAGGATTTAAAAAAGAAACACAAACACATGACAAAGATGGACATTCTAATCATAACCAAAGTCATGGCCATGACCACTAAAGAGAAGGAAGTAGGCACCATAATGGTGATGATCCTCCTTCTTCTTCACCTTCATCATCTCGTTCAACCTCTCCTTTAGGATATTGATGTAGTTGCAAGGAAAAAGACCCTGAGGATAATGGTAAGCAAAACAGGAATGATAGACAAAGCAACCGAGAAAGGGGATCAGGGCATTTTAGAGAAAATGATCATGAAATAAGAGAGAGTAGGAAACAACATAGGCATCATAGACACCATAGACAATATGATCACGATGAACCCCTACTTACTACCCAAAGTATGCTAGATATAACTAAGGCTGTTAGAATCCCAACAAGGCACCAAAAAGATAGTAGGACCAAAAGATTAGACATGAAAAATATCTCATGATTTGAAGGGGGATACAATGCTAATCCTCAAAATCATTTGCAAGCATTTCATGATGCATGTGCCTTGTAAAACATAGAAAAAGAATGGCAAAAACTCAAGTTATTTCCATGGACACTGATGAAGGAAGCAGAAAGTTGGTATCGGTCCTTAGAATCAAAATCCATTCGCTGATGGAGTACCATGTTAGAACTGTTTAATGATAATTATCAAATGTACTCCTGAGTGTCCAGCCTACGAAAGAAAATCCAAGGATGGAAACAAGGAGGACATGAACCCTTGGATGCTACCATCGGTCGATATTATGCACTATTACATCATTTCCTAGGCATTGGTTACTCGCAAAGGGAACAACTATGCCATCTTGTAGATGGGCTTAGGCATGAAACGTGAAGAACCCTTGGGACTTATGCCCAAGGAAGGCTATTTGAGCTTAGGGCTTATCAATTACAAATATTTTTGGAGCAAGTTGCTAAGGAGGAAGGTGAGTTAAGGAAAAGAGAGTGCAGAAGAATATAACAGAGATCCTTCCCTTTGAAAGAAGGGAGTTAGATTTTGTGAGGATGAAGAAGAATCACCACTTAAAGAGATGGTAAATAGGAAAAACTTGGCCATTCAAAAACTTGCATTGGAAGTATCAACAAAGGTGGACCAAATGTGGGACTACCTAGATAATAGATTTTAAATAGTTGTTAAAATAGTAGAGGAGTCTAGAGAGGAAGATAGTGATCGAGAAAAGAGAAAAAAGAGAGAATCTGAATATGCACATAACAAAGGTAAGGGCAATGTTTCCATCATTGAAGAGGTTGTGGATTCAAATACATACAATGATGATGGATGTGAGATATGCTAATATGACCATCCTAAGGGATGTTACCCTATAATCTTACATCTGCTGGAGTCTGGGGTGTATACACTCAACCCATGATTAAACAGAAGGTAAACACCCTGAAGGTTATCTTATCCCTAAGGTAACCCAAGGTAGTTCCACCAACCATTGATGTATTATCCAAGTGGAACTTCACCACAACCAAATGAGTAGTATCAATAATGGCAACTTCCACAATAATGGCGAATGCCACCACCATGTCAACAGTACCCTTACCATCAATCTGATCCATATGGATACTACGTGTAGTAGCCAATCTCTCCACATGATACTCCTAATCACATTGCTCCCCAACCTCACTACGAAACCCATGAGTATAGAACTCCTTCTCCTAAGGTATATGTTCCACAAACATACTATCCTTCTCATTTGGCTACATCTCTGCCACCCTTAACTCCATTACCACCTACTCCAGCCATGTAGGGTGAGCTCCCTGCCTAGCCATAACAACATAATGCTATAAGGACTATTAATTCACATCCTACTGTTGGTTTAGACAATCGCACAAAGAAGAGACCTTTCTTTAGAGCCAATAGTCCAACCAAGTCCTTACAGTCATAAGTGGCTAATTGTCCAAATGCCTCACCATCATTTGAGACTTTGGAACTCCCTTCAAACCAAAGGCCACATTCAACACACACGGTCATGTTAACACATGCTATTACCGATTGGATTAAGGCTAGCCATTTTCCTAGGAAGTTCTTCGATCCAGGGAGTCCTCTTATATATTTACAAATCATTGGGAATGAACCGTGCAAAGATCTTTTGGATTCAGGTTCTAGTGTCAACTTAATATCTCAAGAAATGTACAAAGCCTAGAACCTACCTCTACTAAAAAAGAGTAACATTCATTTAGAGCTTTCTGACCAATCCATCACTATCCCATTAATACTAGTGGAGGACATTGTTACCATTGTTTGTGGATGGTCATATCCAGCCAACTTCCTAGTGATTCAAGTCAACAACTATAAGGGGGACTTCCCTATCATAATGGGAAGAGCATGGCTAAGCACAATTGATGCATACCTAGGAATACATGATCTTTCCATAGAGATATCAAAGAAAAATATGTTTGGAAAGATTGAGAAGAAGAAAGTTCCATGCATCACATATAGTGACTCAGGGTGTAGTTGTGTGCAAAAGTTCTAGTTCGTACAACGTGTAACATCACCTGTATGCAACCAGTGTGCACAAGTAACTAACATACAAAGGTTCCGATATGTGGTAGCCATAAGATAGGAAGGCACCCAATGGCTGACAACTAACCAAGAAAGCAACTCAACTATATGCATGGAACCAACTGAGGGTTTGACTTGCACTTACATCAATAGCATAGATACATTAGAGCAAGTCCATCACCAACTTCCAAGTTTTGACATTAAAAATATCAATTGGGGGAAGTTGGAAATCCCTTAAAAATTTAAGCAAGAGCCATTGGAGTTAAAACCATTGCCCATCGGTATGGAGTACACACTTCTCAAAAATGAAAAATTACTAATTATTAATGCTAAGCTCGCTCAACAAAAAGAGAGGCTACTAAAAATGGTGAGAAAATGGTTGAAAGCCTTCACTTGGTCATATCCCAAATTAACTAGAATAGACCATAGGATATGCCAACATAGGATTTACACTGACCCTTCCATGAAGCCTCAACAATAACCACAGAGGCGATTGAACCCAAAGCTGAAGTAAGTGGTTAAGAAAGAAATTGAACAACTTCTAAAAGCTAGGTTCATCTACCCCATTTTTGATAGTGAATGGATTAGTCCCTTAGTCATTGTGCCCAAAAAGGGGGGTAAATGGAGGGTGTGTATAGACTTTAGGCTACTGAACATGGAAACATTCAAAGACCACTTTTCATTGCCATTCGTCAACCAGGTCTTAGACGTCATTACAACGTATCGCTACTATAGTTTTCTGGATGGGTATAGTGGATACAACCAAATCCAAATAGCTCTAGAAGACCAAGCCAAGACCATGTTCACAAGTCCTTGGGGAACATTTTCATACAAACATATGCCATCTAGCTTGTGCAATGTCCCTACAACATTTCAATGTTTGGTTCTAAGTATCTTTTAGCAGCAAATAGGGAATGGTGTAGAAGTCTTCATGGATGATTTCTCCACCTACAGAGAAAACTTCGATCAAGCATTGGACTAATTAGAGCAAGTACTAAAATGATGTGTTGAAACCAAGTTAAGGCTCAACTAGCAAAAAATCCATTTAATGATCCAAGAAGGTGTAGTATTAGGGCATAAGATTGCACAAATAGGTATAGACGTAGATCCTAAAAAGATCAAAGTCATCCAAGGAATCACGTGCTAACCTAAAACTATAAAATACATTTGATCATTCCTTAGACACACTGGCTATTATAGGATATTCATAGAGAACTTTTCAAGGGTTGCAAAACCATTGGTTGAACTAACGAAAAGGATGTACCTTTCAAATGGACTAGAGAATGTGAGTTATCTTTTCAAACTTTAAAATAGAAGCTTGTAGAAACACCTATTCTACAAGCTCCTGACTAGTCCAGACCATTCCACATCATGACTGACACATCCAACTAGGCTTTAGGAGCCATACTTACATAGTTAGATGACAAAAAATTTCCTTATTACATCCATTGTGCAAGTAGGAGTATTGATGGTGCGCAACTCAACTACACCACAATTGAAAAGGAATTAATGATTGTGGTGTTTGCACTAGATAAGTTTAGGCACTATGTATTGGGCTATAAGGTATTTGTACATACAGATCATAGTGCAATTTAGTTCCTACAAAATAAACCAATGGTGAGCCCTCACATCATACGATGGCTCATAATCTTACAAGAGTTTGATCTTACGATGATAGATTATAAAGGCACTTAGAACATTGTTCTTGATCATTTATCTTGATTAAGATGGGACAACAAAAAAGATGAATATCCACTTTCTGATTACTTTTCTGATAAATTCATCTTTGTAGGTGTAGTAAATAATTAATTAACCATGGAAACAAATTGGTATAGTAGCATTCTTACCTATCTCCTTACACAACAAAAACCATAAGAGTTAGACGCTAAAAAAAAAGTAGTTTCTTCACCGAGCCAAATATTTCAGCCAAATATTTCATGGAAATCAATGGACACCTTTATAAGGTATGTCTCAATGGCTTGGTCCAATGGTATGTTCTCGATGTAGATCAATTATGAGTTCTCCAAGATGCTCATGAGGGTCGTTGTGGGGGTCATTATGCTGGGAGACAAATAACCATTAAAATCTTGCTTGCAAGATATTATTGGTCTACATTGTTCTAGGACACTCATCACTTCATCTAATCTTGTGAGCGCTGCCAACATGATGGGGGAATGACTACTAGAATGGAGGGTCCACAATAATGGATTCAACCTTTAGAACCCTTCGACATATGGGGAATTGATTTTATGGGGCCTATCACACCAATGTCCAATGGAAAATCCTACATTATTGTTGTTGTTGACTATTTCACAAAATGGGTAGAAGTGGCCACTATTATGGATTATACATCATTTACTGTTGCACAATTTGTTCAACAAGAAATTGTAAATAGGTTTGGTGTGCCTTGTGAACCTATTTTGGATAATGGTACACATTTTACAGGTGCAACTTTTCGAAAGTTGATGCAACACTTAGGATTTGAACACAAATTGACTACACCATACCACCATCAAGTGAATGGTCAAGCCAAAGTAACCAATAGGGAGATTTCAAAAATATTGACAAGAACCATTAGAAAATATAGGCAAGAATGGAGCACCAAACTAAATGATGCTATTTGGGCATACTGCTCCACATGGAAACCCCCTATAGGCTACTCTCCCTATGAGTTAGTGTATGGTAAACTACTAATGCTTCCTATTCAAGCTGAACTCTGTACACTCTCTATGGCATGTGACCTCAACCTTGACCTTAATCTAGCATAAAAAGAATGGTTAATGAACCTTAACCTATTAGATGAGAAACAATTAGTCATATTGTCATCTAATGAATTGCACAAGGCTTTTAATAAATGGCATCATGACCTAAAAATTAAAAAAGTTAAGTACCAACCAGGAGATAAGTTTCTTTATTGGAACCTCACACACATGCCATAATGTACTAAATTTTAAACATTGTGGGAAGGACCTTATATTATTCATGCAACATTTCTTTTAGGAGCCATGATGATTTACAAACCTGAGAGCTTAGATAAGAAATTGTTGGTTAACATCCAACAAACCAATGCTTTCCATGACCCTAGAACAACCAATATCCATATTACCTCTATTGGTGGACAACCCTACTCCTTATTTCAAATATCCTTCTTCCAACTCAATCATGGGGGAGATGGCCACCAATGCTAACCACTCTAAGCCCTAAGCTCTTTTTTGTATTTTTATTTTACACATTTTTGTTTTACACATCTTTTCAATTTTACTTATTTTTGTTTTACACCATCGTTCACATTCTTACTATTTCTTTGTTTGATTTACTTTCATTAATTATATAATAAGTGCTCATGATGGTGGGTTGGACTATAATAATGTTTATTGTTAATGTTTGGTTTTTACCTTTGATTTTCAATGTTGATACTAAGATATGGTTCTTTTGATAAAATAGGTAATGAGTCCACGTCTTCCATTCATCCATTCAATATTGTGGTCTCCTTTGGCTTTGGAACTATACTATCCATTTTTCTAAATAAACTTATTAATGAATTGGTGGCTTAGTAATTTTCGAACCAAGAAAATATTCAAATGGATTGAAAAGGATGTGACTTCAAGGGGATTCGATGCATTTGTGCTAACTATTCTCTTGGGTACTTTGATGCTTTTCATGAGTCTTCTGCCATTCCACTATTGACCAACTATCAATAAGTTGAATGAATCTAAATAAGTCATTGCATGGTGTGGTTCTCATGCAAAACAAAAAAAAAAACTAGTGGGAATTCAAAGCACACTCTTAGACATAATAAAAAAACATGGGATGCAAACACTGGTTATGGAACAGGAAAGACATGTTACCCATGCCTGAAGGTTCCCTCTAAGGCCCTTTCTTGCTTCTTGCTTCCCTATATTTCTCTCCTTGGAATGGTGGTCACTCGATGAATGCATTCTTGTTGCTTCACAAGGATGGGTTGGTCAAATGTATTGATGCGAGGTCACTAGATGTGGTTGGTGAGTTTGAACTTGGGACGAATTTTATTTAGTCACCTTAACCAGATAATATACAAGGAACTTTACACAACCTTGCTCTTAGGATTCCATTCCATTTCCTCCTCTCCTTCCATATTTCTTCCCATATTCCACCTCATTTTCAATTTTATGATTAGTCTATGTCTTGGTTGACACATTGTTAGTCTTCGGTAAACTCTTGTAGGCAAGTTCTTAACCATTTTCTTCATATGTCATTTCGAGAGCCTATGAACTCTTTGGTTTTCGAGTCTATCAAGGCACAAAAGGCATGGACCTACTTTGGGGGGGACCCACTGACATTCCTTTTTAGTGCAATTGTTAAGTTATTTTCCTTAAACATTTTTTGCAATCAACCATTTCTTGTTTCATCCCCATCCATGACATCCATTTTATTAGCTTCACTGTTGTTATTTCCCTCATCTTTATTGTTCCTTCATTTTTCCACCCTATTGCTACTGGAGGTTTGCTCTTAGTCATGGGGGCCTTGTCATAAGTTTTTCCATTCAATTACCTATCTCACCTTTATACCTTGGGTAGTTATCAATTAAAAACCTATAACCCAGTATCTACCATACCCACAACCCAGCCAATGTGCTTATATCAAGGCAAGGTATCAACTGCATTATGGCTTATCTATATTTGCTAATTCGTTAATCTATTGTGTGTGCAGATGATGATTACACGAACAATGGATTAGGATAGGAGGAAGCATTCAGGATGGATTCGAGTGGAAGCACTTACACAAGGAAAAAGTTTGGTCATGTGGCTATGGATGAACAATGGAATGTACATTTCGACATCGGCAGCAATGTGCCTCATTTTTTTTCTCTTTCTCTTTCTCTTCAAGCTATTGGAGGAGGGTCTGGATGTCATCTATGTATAGGGCTCACCGCAAAGGGCATGAATAATAATGTTGTAATATGTTTATTGATCCATTCACTAGGAACTTTGAGTATGTTATTCCTTGTTGCTGTCAGTCCTCATTTAGTCAATAATCCCATACCTTCCCAATATTTTGTAAGGAACTCGAGGAAGAGTTTTCATTTAGTTGTGCGGGTATGATGGGCAATGATATCGGGGCCACGATATCGCATCCACAATATTGGGTACATGATATCAGAGCCTTTTAAGCGATATTGGACATCCAATATTGGGGCCTTTCTTGTCACCTATAAATAAGAGGTGGGCACACTTGGTTTGACAATAGTTAGTTCATTAGTCTTAGTACCTTACCTGAACTCTTGTATTTTTTCCTTCTTAGAGTTAGAATCATTTCTGAGTGCCCACAGTAGGAGTCATAAAGAGAACAGATATCTATTCGAGCATTGTGTACTTGAGCACACCTTGTGGCTGGAAATAAAGATGAACTTTGTGATAAACCTTGTAGTGTTTAAAATCACTTATTTAATGTTATTTATATTTATTTAATGATTTCCTTGGTAAACTAATGTTCTCTTTCTCTCCTTGTTAACTCCCCCAAGTAAGCACACTCAATATGACCACTTCAAGCATGCATGGAACACTTGGTAACCCAGTAACGATTAGCATTTCTAATCCCAGTAGTGTTGCACTAGTTCAAAATGTGGATGGAAAGTGGGAATGGATGCTGGTGTTAGGACTAGTTAGAGCATAGTAGACTAGTAATTGAATTAGTTACTTAATTAGTTCACTTCTTCCTTTGTTGCACTAAGACATAAAACATAAAAAATATATAAAAATCATATACGTCAAGTTTACTTAACCATACAATCATGTCATACAAGTAAGATTGGTAAGACAATGATTGACTAAGCCATCCAGGTTCTATAAAGGCACATAATCACTTAGTCCTTGGAATTCAACCAAATCTTGCGTGTATGCTCGTATTCCTATGGTTGACTGTAGGGATACCTCGCCACTCATCAATCTTGAATTCTTTTACTATTTTATGTTTAAGCATGAATGTTGAAAAAGTGATATAAATGTTGTTAGGATTGAGACCTTTTTCTCTATTAATAATTATTTTTCTTCATCTATTTTTTTCAAAATATTAATTATACATAACTTAAACAATGTTAATTAGTTTGTTTTAACTAATTATTCCACCATTGTAATAGTACCATGCTACGATGATGTAAAAAATTCATATTATTAATAATAATATGATAAAAAATAAAACTTGAAAATTGAAATAAAGAGTTTAAATATCTTTAACATCCTCCATGAAATGAAACATGAGGTTTTATTATAAAGATTGAAAATTTAATGAAAAACTTTTAAATTCTTAAAAGTTTAACATTGAATAATTTAGTAAAAGCATCAGCATGCTAGTTATTGATATTGATGTTAACATAAGAGATAAATGCTTCACTAAAGACATAATGAATATAGTGTATAGCAATATCAATGCACTTCATTCATTCATTAAATACTAGATTCTTGATTAATTGGATTAAGTAATACCCCAACCTTAGATACCTTCTATCGCTTGGTATTTTTATGATTTGAACCCTTATGTCTTATTACTATCTTATGTCTTATGCTATAGTAGCCTTTTTCTTTTGTTGACTATGCTTTTATGGTTTGAACTATATGCCTTGTTATATTTATTTTTAATGTATTTTATTTTTTATTTTTTTTCTTTTTAATTTTTTTTTTAATAATTTTTAGTTTTTTTATTTTGATTCTTTACATTTTTTATTTTAAAATTTCATTTAATTTAACATATGTGCATTAAAACCTTTTTTTGGAGTTTTGAGTTAGCAAGTGTTGAGCACTAGATGGTTCATTAGCACATGGGATACTACTTTGGTTTATTGTATGCTTTCTTTTGGTTACTTTTTTATTTGCATAAATTAATATTTAATATTTTTGTTTGTAGTTTTAAATTTTTTTCACATTTATTTTAGATGATCTTGTGCTAGCCTTTCATTAGTTGAACATGAAATAGAGGTGATGGATAGAGTTTTTGACATATTTTAACTTCACAATACAATATCATCTAGGTAAAGGTCATGAATAGCTAGAAAATTTTACAGTCCTACTATTTGAATTAGTTTTAAGGATGATCTAATATTTTAATGGATTTAAGATTCTTGATGTTAGGAGAAGATTATAACTCTTTCTTTAATAGACTCATGGTTTTCAATTGATAGTTCTAGCTTGGTGAGATTTAAGAATAAGATGTATGTATGGGTTCTAGTCAGATAGAAGCTTCTTAATGAGGCTAACTTTAGTCAACATAAAATGTACCTTGATAATAATAACAGGTATCATAATATTTAGAAATAGTATTAGTGGCCTAGCATAAGGAAAGATATTAGTGAGTATGTAGCTAAGTTATTGTTGTGTTAGTATATTAATGTAGAGCATTAGAGGCCTAGTTTTTATCTTCATTTATATATTATTTCAATGTGGAAATGGAAAACCATGGACATGGACTTCATTGCTAGATTAGATCATACTAGAGAGAGAAAGATTCTATCCTTATGGTCATAGATCTTTTATCCAAATATTACCATTTCTTTGCTATTAAAGTAATGACTACTCCTCAAAAGATGGCTTAGTTGTTTTTATTAGAGATTATCCATTTGCATAGAGTTCTAAGTAACATTATATTAAATAGAGATCTTAAGTTTACACCATATCTTAGATACAAAAGTAACAACTAGTGCTAAAAAGATGTTTTAGTCATTTTTATTAAAGATTATCAAATTGCATGGAATTCTAATTAACATTATATTAGATGGAGAGTTTATGTTTAGTTCCATGTTTTGATAGTCTTTTTAGAAGATTCTAGGCACTACACTAAATCTTAACTCAGCATATCATCCTTTGGACTACAAAAATAGTTGCAAAAAAGTTCTTCCAGTGGTAAAAGTTTCTTATAAAAATAGTTATTATGCTAGCTTGAAAGTACTATCTTATGAAGTGTTGTATGGTAGATCTTATCATTCACCTGTTTGTTAGGATTCCATAAAGGATAGATGGAGGACTATAATAGATATCATCAATGAAGCTATAAAATAGATTAATATTTTTAGAGGTAGATTGCAAGAATTTTAAAATAGATATACAAAGTACGCCAACAACAAGAAACAAGTATTAAAGTTTAGTATTAGTGATAAAGTATTCTTTAATGTTTTACCTTTGAAAAGGATTATTATTAAAGTTTTGTAATATTATTAACTAGGACTAAGATATAATAAAAATAATTTGATGAGTATTGTGATTGAAATAAGCATGCACCACATACATAAGTGAAGTCCATAGTGTCATACATGTTGAATACAAGAACATAACTAACTAGCAACAAAGAAGAATAAGGTAGCCAAGGAACACTATTATGAATATTGTGCTTCACTTAGTATTGTAAATTGTTATTGTTCAACATGTTTTTATTAGACTAGAATCATCACCTATATAGTTATAATGGAACAATCAAGTCTAATGAAGGAAGAACAAAATAATTAGTTATTATTAGTTGATAAAATTGATTAATCATAACCAACTTAATACATATTATAAGATACTCTAGATAGTGTTGTACATTATGATGATGTACAGTAAAGTTTATGGTGTAACTACATATAGACATAAACTAGCATCTTAAGCTTACTAGAACAAATCAAATCTATAATATCATCCCTCCAGCTTAACATGAAGTTAATAATATTTAACTATACTATCTATAGCCATCTCCATGACTTTAAATAGATGAAGTATAAAAGATTTCTACATTTTAACTAGTCTCCATAAAACTTACAAAAATTAAAAATTCATAAACATAATGAATGGTATGAATTAATTACCTTGAGTGGAATTTTGTGATAAAATTGCATTTCAAAAGGGAGCATTGTGAGCACTAAAAATTACCAAAATAATCTCTAACTAATAAAATAAGTAATGGTTAATAAAATATGATGTTAAGTACTATTTCTTTTCAAAATAAATGTTGGAACTTATTTTAATCATTATTAAATAATTATTAAATTCAAAAAGGAATGACTAGTGTCCTTAGGGGTAAATATGTCTTTCAAAATATATTACAACATAATTAATTTTTAAAATACAAAAAAGGAATATATGTTGTCATAGCAAATGAAAATTAATTAACTTCACTATCAAATGAGAGAGATTAGAAATGGATTAAGAAAAAAAAGTAATAGAGATCATCAATCAATGAAAGAGTCTATATTTACACTCATTAGATTATCAAAAATATTGATTGATGACTCCTATGTTTTAGTAGTTGAATTCTTCATTGTGGATTCTTCTAGAACCACATGAGCATTTGAAGGTAGTGATGGAACATCCTTAGGTTGTTTTCTTATTTCATATTTAGCAAAATTATTCTAAAATTCTACTCGAAACTCATTAAAGATAGTTAAGAGTGACAATGACATCATGGTGAAACCAAACTTTAGTTCATAGCCCTTGCTTAAAGAAAATCTTATGAACTCTACATAATGAACTAAGAAACTATTAGTAACCATTTGTTCTTGTAAATCACTCACCATGGCATGAAACTACTTTATCTTCATGTTTAATGTCCCTATTAAATCATTTTATTCTAGAGTAAGATTTTTCATATGGTTTTGATAATTATCAATTTTCTCTTAATGTTTAAACGCTTTGTTATGCATTATTAGCTTATCACCTTCTAATTCCATATCTTACACAATTAACTCCTCTAATCCTACTGCAAGCTCTATTTATGTACTTGAATTCATGGAATCTCCTATTTTTCTAATGCAACTAATTCCTATGATTACCTCTTTACTAGCTTTAATGCACCTTCAACCTTTCAATTGAATTTAGCAAATGCTTTGTGATGAGACGCGATATCGCATGCACCGCGATATCGTGTACACGATATCGCGTCATCCCCTACGATATCACGTATGTAATATCGTGGTCCACTGCCAAATCTATAAATAAGAGGCGGCACTCCCCTCATTTTCCATCCTAGGCTAGAAGTAGCAAAGCTCTAGCAAATTGATCACCCCAGAGATAGAATATTTTCCATGTGCCTGCAGTAGGAGTACCCCAAGTGAATGGTTCTTTATTCGAGTAGCTTTGTACCTGAACGAAAGTTGTGTACAACAATAAAGACGAGCTTTGTGGATAGACCTTGCAGTACATGGATAGGTTTTATTACATGTTATTTCTTACCTGTTGTTAGCATGGCATGAGTATGACTTGGTTACAAGCATTGACGAATGTGTACGGCTAACCAAGGAATCAACTACTCATCATGATTAGATTCTCTCCCCCTTATCTCCTAGAATGTGGGATGAGTACGACTTGATTATGAGCATCTACGGATGTGTATGGCTAGTCAAGGAATCGGGTGCTCATCACACTTAGGCTAGTTAGGTGCCTCAGTATGACCACTTCGAGCACGTGCGTTACGTGTGGTGATCCCAGTAACGATTAGCGTTTGGTAGCCACAGTTGCATAGTTCAGGGTGTGTATGGTAAGTGGGAACGGATGCTGACACTAGTTAATTTAGACTTAGGACATTAGTTAGAGTTAGTTAGTTTCTCAACCCTTTGCTCTTAGCGTAGAAGACATAAAACCATAAAAACCCAAAAAAATCATATACCTTGGACTTACTTAACCATACACCATGACAACAACAAGTAAGTCTGGGAAGCTAACGAATGATTAACCCCAAGTGTTCCATGGGGCGTTTAGGCATTTAGTCTATGAATTTCGACCGGATCGTGCGTGCTATGCTCGTTTCATATGGTTGAGTGTAGGGGTACCTCACCACTCATCATTCGTGTTGTTGCCGGGGACTAAGTGTTTGTGCGCCGAATAGAACATAAGGGATATCACTCACATTGTTG
Source organism: Gnetum montanum (assembly GCA_015680685.1). NCBI lineage: Eukaryota > Viridiplantae > Streptophyta > Gnetopsida > Gnetales > Gnetaceae > Gnetum > Gnetum montanum. Next base: position 6,236 of record MNCI01023729.1, on the reverse strand, counting down.
TGAGCCTTAACAAACCTTTGGGTTAATCAAATAAAAATTATATAACAGTGAATTTAGAACACTGATAAAAATGCCTTCTTCTCATAAGAGCAACTCACCACCTAAGGACCACACACAAGATAGTTGGCAAGATAAAATGCATAGCCAAAATAAGCCAAGTCCTAAACAATATAGGATGACATATACTCATCCCAATGAGTATATTCCTAATTTTACTTTTGTTCTCCATTAGGAAGAACAACTTCAGTGGAGAGATTTGCAAGGTAACATCATGTTACCCCCAGATCAATCAATCTCTCACATGCTTTTCCGTGCCTTGGTACAGATTGGCATGTAAGAGCATTTCGCGGAATAAGTTGCGGAAGATTTTGACATGAGGGATTATTATGCCACTGATGCCCAATGTATGAGAGATTTAAGGTAGGAGAGTCAACATGGTTTTTTGAAGGGCAAATCCCTGCACGTCCTTAGCGAAATAGGAGACGAGGAACCCTTTATCACAGGCTCTTTAACAAAAGATGTTCCCCCTCCTAACGATGGTGAGGAGGCTGCGTATCAGAACCTATGATCAACGATACATATTCTTGTTTTTGATGCTCGTGAACACCAACTGTTCACAGAGGAAACAACCACTCATGCTAAGGACGGGCACTTGGATCGTCACCAAGATCCGGGCCATAGCAGCCGAAGAGAAGGCAAGAAACATCATCATGACGATGGTTCCCCTTCTTCTTCCCCTTCTTCACATCACTCACCCTCTCCTTCCACATCTGGGTGCAGCCACCATGAACATAAAGGTGAGGATAAAAGTAAAAAGGATGAAAAACCTTGACAGGAAAGTCGAGAGAGAGAAAAAGGGCAAGGACGTAGGGAGAGTAGGGAACAACACAGACATCATAGGTGTCATGAAAGAGATGATCATGATGAGCCCCTACTCACAACCCAAAGTATGCTTGACATAATGGAGGTAGTTAGGATTTCCACAAGGCATTTAAAGGATAGCTAGATCAAACAATTAGACATGAACAACATCCCATGGTTTGAAGGGGGATACAATGCTGATCCGCAAAATCATTTACAGGCATTCCACAATGCCTGTGCCTTGGAGAATTTAGAAAATGAGTGGCAGAAACTTAAGTTGTTTCCAAAGACACTCACCAAAGAAGCAGAGAGCTAGTATCGATCCTTAGAACCAGAAACCATCAGGAGGTGGAGTACGGTGCTAGAACTATTCAATGAAAAGTATCAAATGTACTCCAGAGTGTCCAATTTGCATAAGCAGATCCCAGGATGGAAGCAAGGTACACATGAACCCTTGGATGCTACCATGTCCCACTATTACACATTGTTACATCATTGCCCAGGCCATGGGTACACTCAGTGGGATCAACTTCGCCACATCGTGGATGGGCTAAGGAATGAAACTAGAAGAACCCTTGGGACTTATGCCCAAGGGAGACTCTCACAACTTAGAGCCCATGAAGTACGTAGCTTGTTGGAGCAAGTAGCAAACGAAGAAGGTGAGCTACGAAAAAGGGAAAGTGTGGAAGAGTATAACCATGATCCCTCCCCTCGAAAGAAGGGAGTGAAATTTTGTGATGAAGAGGATGAGTCACCAATCAAATAGTTGGTGAATCGGAAAACTTTGCTGATCCAAAAGTTAACAACCAAGGTACCGGCCAAAGTAGACCAAATCTGGGATTCCTTGGACTCAAGAATTGAAATATTCTTGAAAATTGTAGAAGAGTCTAAGGTAGAACAAAGTAGTGACAAAGGTAAGAAAAAGTGGAGAGATTTAGGCCCTGCACATAACAAGGGTAAGGAAAAAATCACTAACTCCGATGTGGCCGAGGATTCTAATTCTGATGATGACGGTGGATGTGAGATCTACCATTATGACCATCCTAAGGGATGTTGCCCCATCATCTCACATCTACAGGATTCTGGGGTGTATGTGCTCAATCCAAGACTCAACCAACGGCAGACACCCCGAAGGTTACCTTATCCACAAGGTAAGTGTTGGCGACCGTTTGGGATGCGACTGCCAATGAGTGTCCTCGAACAGGATTTAGGTGCCTACTGGTCTCTGGCAACACCAAGGCCCAGATACCTTCAAATAAACTCAGTAGTTAATGTGAGTATGTGTGTGTGCTGTTGCGGCGTGCGGTTGTGAGAAATTTAACGATTGCGTTGTATGTAAACTACAAATGACTTACTTTAAAGAGATTCAGCCAACTTTGCCAAGTACTGTGAGTTGTTGAAAATTTCCTATTTTGTTCAACTGCCTAGTCTACGCGGTCCTTATAATACCTACTTGTAACAAATAAAATTTTGCAAAAAAATTTGAGCACAACTCCGCAATCTACTCCTAATTTTCCCCAGAGAAAGAGATAGTTCCACAAGAAAACTAGAAATAGAGCAAGATTCGATGGAAATAAACATTAAAGAAAAGAAAGTAGATTTGTGTGGACCTCAAATATTTAAACAAGGTAAAATGACACGAGTAAACACTTCGCAATAAAGCTATCCCAAATTCAATATCTACGAATTGTTCAAAATTCCAAGGCTCAAACAAGCAATATCTTCAAGACAATCCTACTATGATACCAAAAATTGCTGCGTAAACTACCACGTATGAGACTCCATTTTGGGTAGATAATAGATGTCAATGATCTCATTCAAACAGAACCTTTAAAAGACTTGACAATTTCTGATTGAAA
>MNCI01023728.1:9930-36050 GCA_015680685.1 Gnetum montanum | reverse complement strand
AACACCCTCATTCTCTACATCAAATACCTTCAAGTTCCCTTCAAACTGAACGTTGCCTTGGATCTGCAATATGATGCTAACTCATGCTATTTTTTATTAGATCAAGGCTGGCAGTCTTCCCACAAAAAAATATGACTTAGGAAGTCCACTCATTTACCCATAGATCACTGGACATGAGCCATGTAAGGCTCTTCTTAACTCTAGTTCTAGTGTCAATCTCATCTCCCATGAAATGTACAAAGCCTGGAACCTACCACCTCTTAAGAAGAGCAACATTCATTTGGAATTAGCCAACTAGTTAATTACTATCCCTCTGGGATTAGTAGAGGATATTATGATCACAGTTTGTGGGTGGTCCTATCTTGCCAATTTTCTGATGATCAAATTTGAGAATTGCAAAGGTGACTTCCCCATCATTATGGGAAGAGCTTGGTTAAGCATGGTCAATGCATGTATGGGCATAAGGGACCTCTCCTTGGAAATCTCTAAGGAGAATGAATTTGGAAAGTTAGAGAAGAAACATATTCCATGCATCGTGTACAGCAATAACAAGTGCAATTATGCGTAAAACATATGGTCCATCAAAAGTACATACATTAAAGCATGTAATCAATGTGCACAAGAAATCAATATTCAAAGGTGTTTGTACATAGCAACCACAAAATAAGATGGCACCCAATTACTGATAACTAACTTAGAAAGTAGCACATTATACATGGAACCAACTAAGAGCCTAACATGTACTTATGTTAAAAGCATGGATGAACTTGAACGAGTTCATCCCCAACTCTCTAATGAAAATGATGACACCTATTGAGGAGAGTTAGAAATCTCTGATAACTTTAAGTAGGAGCCCTTAGAGCTAGAAACTTTACTGGTCAACATGGACTATGCATTCTTAAACAATGATAATCTGGTCATAATTAATGCCAAACTTTCTCCTGAACAAAATCAAGGTTGTTAAAGGTGGTTAATAAATGGCCAATAGCCTTTACTTGGTCATATTTTGAGCTAACTAGAATCAATGCAAGGATATGCCAACATCGCATTTACACTGACACAGCCATGAAGCTAAGAAGGCAATTGTAGGAATGGAGGAACCCCAAATTGAAGTAGATCATCAAGGAGGAAATTAAACAACTCTTTAAGGTAGGGTTCATCTATCCCATTGCGGATAGTGAGTGGGTTAACCCACTTGTAATTATGCCATAGAAAGGTGGTAAATGGCAAGTCTAGATCAACTTTAGGCTATTGAACATGGCAACATTAAAGATCATTTTATGTTATCATTTATTGAGCAAGTATTCAACATCAACTCTAGGCATTGCTATTATCTTCTTGGATGGCTATAGGAGCTATGACCAAATCCAAATTGCACCCAAAGATTAGGTCAAGACAACATTCATGAGTCCCTAGGGGACTTTTGCATATTGTAAGATACCATTTGGTCTGTGCAATGCCCCTGCAACATTTAAATGCCTAGTCCTTAGCATGTTTTAGCAATAGATCAGTAGTGGTGTGGAAGTCTTCATGGATGAATTTTCCACCAATGGAGCTATGTTTGAGTAGGCTTTGGACTGCCTTAAGCAAGTATTGAAGAGATGTGTGAAAACAAATTTGTAGCTCAATTGGTAAAAGAGCCATCTCTTGGTCTAAGAAGGCATTGTACTAGGGCATAGAATCACTCAAGTAAGGATTAAGGTAGACCTTGAAAAAATAAAGATTATCCAAGGAATAACATGCTGGCTACTACCAATGATTCATAGAGAATTTCTTTAAGATCATAAAATCATTGGTATAGCTTACAAAGAAAGATGCACCTTTCATTTGGACTAAGGAGTGCAAACATGCATTCCAACTACTAAAGGAGAAACTCATAAAAACACTAATTCTATGGGCACAAACTAGTCCAAACTATTCCACATCATGACGGATGCATCTAACTAGGCCTTGGAAGTAGTGATCACAAAGTTGGATAATAAAAAATGTCCATACTACATCCACTACGCAAGCCGAAGCATTGTGGGAGCACAATTAAATTACACCACCATGGAGAAAGAATTAATGGCAATGGTGTATGATTTTGAAAAGTTCAGGCACTATGTGCTTAGCTAGAAAGTATTTGTGCACATGGACCACGGTGCAATCCACTTCCTCATGAACAAGCCAGCAATGAGCCCTCGTATTATACAATGGCTCGTGATCTTGTAGGAATTCGATCTCATAATGGTAGATCAAAAAGGAACTAAAAATGTGATCGCTAACCACCTCTCTTGCTTAAGATGGGACAATAAACAGGAGGAAAGCCCACTTTCTAATCAGTTTCCAGATGAACTCCTCTTTATAGGAGTACTAAATGATCAAATGCTCGCAGAACCAACCTGGTATAATGACATCCTCACCTATATTCTCACTCAAGAGATGCCACAAGATATTGATTTTAGAAAGAAGCAATAATTTCTTCATCAAGCCAAATACTTCATGGAAATCAATGGACACCTTTACAAGATGTGTGTCGATGGCCTGATTCATTGGTATGTCCCTGATGAAGATCAACTACATGTTCTTCATGATGCTTATGAAGGGCCTTGTAGAGGCCACTATATAGGGAGATGCAAAGCCACAAAAATCCTGATGGCAGGATACTATTGGCCTACAATCTTTAGGGATGCCCACCAATTTTTCTAGTCTTGTGAATGTTGTCAATGAGATGAAGGGATAACTACTTGCATGGAAGGTCCTCAATAGTGGATTCAATCACTAGAACGTTGTAACATATGGGGCATTGACTTCATGGATCCTATCACACCCATGTCCAATGGAAAGATGTATATCATCATAGTAGTCAACTACTACACAAAATGGATAGAAGTAGTAGCTGTTACTAATTGTACATCATCTATTGCTATTAGATTTATACAACAAAATGTTGTAAACATGTTTGGGATGCCATGTATACTAATTTCTGACAATGGAACTGATTTCATATGTGCCACTTTTAGAAAGTTAATGCAATGCTTGGGGGTTTAACATAAATTAACAACACCCTACCACCTCCAAGCCAATGGTCAAGCAGAAGTAACTAATAGAAAGATCACAAAGATCTTAACAAAAACCATAAGCAAATATAGGAGAGATCAATGATGCCCTCTAGGCCTATCGCTTAACATGAAAAATTCCTATTGGCTACTCTCCCTATGAGTTAGTGTATAAAAAACTTCCAATGCTCTTGATTCAATTCGAGCTTCATACACTTTCAACTGCCTATGATCTAGATCTTGACCTCAGTCTAGCATAGAAAGAAAGATTGATCAACCTAGGTGTGCTAGAGTAAAATTGATTAATGGCCCTATCTTTGAATGAGGTGCACAAGGCATTCAACAAGCAACGTCATGACCTCAGAATAAAGAAAGTAAAACTTCAACCAGGAGATAAGGTTCTCTATTGGAATCCTACATATGTACCCCAGAAGGAAAACTTTCAAACATTGTGGAAGGGACCTTATATAATTGACCAAACCTTTCCCTTGGGGGCCATGTTAATCTACAAGCTTAAAAGCCCAAATAAAAAGCAGCTGGTCAACATCTAACAAGTGAAACCTTTCCTAGAACCAAGATAGGTTAGTGTGACTACCACCTCAATAGATGGACAACCACAGTCCATTCTTTGAATCTCCTCCTTCCAACTTAGTCATGGCGGAGATGCCTACCCATGCTAACAATACATATGAATTCTCAGTTTTTCTACTTTTTGTTTTCCACAGTTTTGATTTTTTAAGTAATTTATTTTACAAATTTTTGATTTAAAAATTTTCCCAATTTTGCATCATCATTACTACCTTTGAACCTTTCTTGATCATTTTACACTTTTTTATATATTTTACTTTGTTTTGTTTTGTTTTTTTTAAGTATGACTTTTCATTATTTTTTCTAATAATAATAAAAAGTGTTTTATTATCATAGGACACAGTGCCACTATTGTTGTTTACTAATGATGGTTTGTGCTTAATGTTGTGATTGTCGATGTCTAGTCTCTATTCTTGAATTTTGATGTCTGATGACTATGACATGGTTTATTTTTTATGAAATAGGTAACGAGTCCACATAATTTTCCCATCCAATAAACTTTATGGTTTTTCTTATTCAAGGAGTTTGAGGTTCCTTCCATTAAAGAAACTTTTAATCAATTGGTGACCTTGGTAGTTCTAAAATTAGGAAGGATTTAAAGGGTTATAGAGGGTGTGACTTCAAGAGGACTCAATACTCTTTGTACTCTTCTACTTACTTGAGTGCTTGGGTGTTTTTTATGAACTTTTCACCATTCCATTCCAACCACTAATAGGAAGTCAAATAAAGTCTTTGTATGGTGTGGTTCCCATCCATTAAAAAAATTCAAAAAAAAACATGATGGGAATTTAAAGCACACATCTTAGACAAATAAATAGGCTACAAGCACTAGTTATGGGACTACACAAACATGCACCCATGCCTGAAGGTCCCCTCTAACTAAGGCCCTCTCTCTCTGTCACTTCCTACTTCTCTTTTCTTCTCTTTATGGAATGATGGTTGTTTTATAGGAGTACTCTTGTGTCTTGAGTAAGTAGATCAATCTTGGAGTGGTGATGTGAAGTCATTGAAAGAGGTTGGTTTTGGTCTAGACTAAGGATGGATCTTCTCAGGTCATTTAAAACACACATTCCACAAGGGACTTCTTACAACCTCAATTCGAGATTCCATTTCACCTTCTCAGTCATTCATCTATGTCGCCATAACTCACCTCACTGTTAGTTTCTGTGTTATGCTCGATGTCTTAGTTTGATGTGTTGGAATTCTTGGATAGATTCTTTTCAATTGGTCCTTAACTTTTCATGATCATTAATCAATTATGGGGCCCATAGACTCCTTAGTTGGGATTATACAAGGGCAACAAGGGCATGTGCCTATTATGGGGAGGACCCACTTGCATATCTCTTGGTTTCAGTTAGTTAGTCCCTTACCTTAGACATTGCTACAATCCTATCTTTTGCATTTTCCATTGTGCAACACACTCTGTGCTCCTTGAACACCCCACACCCCATTTTACCATTTTACTTATTTTTCTTAATTTTCTCAATTTTTGGGACTTCAACATCCTCTTCTCATATTTTCATCATGTTCATGGTTGTTTGGGCTTTCATTTGATCCTAATTTTGTTCAAAATCTCTTTGTAATTTTCAAGTTTTGACCATGTTAACGAAAGTCAATGGTGGCTAGCAACTATGTCGACTAGGCCCTATCGATGTAGCTAACCATGTCAATGAGGCCTCATTAACGAGGCCTTGTAGACACAATGCAAAAATACTATAAATACTGTCGAACACTTTGCATTTTTTCACATTTAGTCCATAACACCCAAGGAGTTTTTGCAATTTTTCAAAGCCCAAAACCTTCATAAGCCTCTAACTCATGCATCATTTATCCAAATCACCCCATTCTTAGATCCTGTATTTACTAGAGATAAGCTCTTAGTTGTGGGGGTAGTAAACCCTAAGGTTTTGACAAAAAAATTTTGAAATTTTTCTTAAGTCCCCCAAAGGTTTAAGATGTAAATGCTATTAAATCATTAATTTTTGAAGAATTTAACCCTTCCAACAACTTCGGAAAATTAGAGATTACATTAATAATTAAATATCTAATTCATCCAACCATAATCACACCTTAGCTAAATGTAACTCCCTTATGAGATAAGGTATATCAATCATTTTGAGTTACATAATAATTACTAATCTGTTGTTATGTGTGATTATAAATGGCACAAAGACCAAAAAGACCGTAGGAGGAAGGACCATTGTAACCATAGGAAAAGCAACTCAAAGGAGAAAGGGACCAACAAGAACATGGCCAAGAACATGTTGAGGCAACCCATGTAATAGGATCCTTAAGAGATGAGGTCAAGGTGGAATTTTTCTGAGAGATTCCTAAAGAAGAAGCTATGTTAAAACACTCATAGTGAGGAGAGGCACCAGACTAGAATCCACACTCACATAGGCTTGCCTCAACATAATCGGGAATCATCAAATTTAATGCTCAATTTTTGAAGAACTAAACTTTAGGTTGTTCCTTGAAGAAGCTCTAGAGGATGTCAAAGCTCAACTGCAAGCCTCTCCCATGTGGTCAATCATTAGTTCTAGTGGGGAGTGGTACATGGGAGAAACATATATCTTCTAGAAGAACAGGATAGTAGGAGCTGTTGTGAAAATCAAGGATATCCAAGTATCCTATTTAGTAAAATCTATTGCATAGGTTCTTGAATTGCCTGATATAGAAATACAACTGGTAGAGTTGTCAACATAAGATGATCCTAGAGCAAAGAAGGAGTGCACTAGTAGTNGGTAGAGTTGTCAACATAAGATGATCCTAGAGCAAAGAAGGAGTGCACTCAGTAGCGTTATGGGGTTGACTATAAAGAGTTTGGCAGGCTCACACTAGTAGAGTGAGTTTATTCCAATATAGTAGCCTACCACCTCAATCCAATGATAAGGCCCAATAAGATGATAGCCTTCTTTGCCCTTGCATGTGCCACTCTAAGTAAGAAGTTTCTAGCAAATCTTCCATAACTAATCTATCTAGAGAGAGAAAAGCACTTCAAGGAGAATGAACATGGAAGAAAGACCATGCCCTTTCCTTATCTGAACAAAAAATTATGCAAAGGGTAGGAATAGTCTGCTATGCAAATCATATACTCAAACATGTCCCTGTTACTTTGTGGGCTAAAATGATGAAAGATAAGATACCTGCCATGACCACAGAAGAGGAGCAACAATGGCCACCTCCACTATCGACTCATGAACAAACACTAGAGGCTCGCACTCCAATTGAGCATATGCAAAAAATTTGAGAGTAGCTCTTACAACAATGAGAGTAGTAGGCAAAAACTAGTGGTGGAGACCCATCTGTGTATAGACCAGCCATGAGTCACCTTAGAGAAGTAGTTTGTACAATCAGTAGATGGAGGGAGGTGGATCAATGATGTTTGCCTAATGAACGCAGTTGCCTGTGAGATCAAATCCAAGTGCCTAAGAGGTGATAGTGTCTCTCTCTCAACATCATTTATTCCTAGAAATCTCTGGCAATGCTACTTTCTTTTCCATGCACTTGGAGGAGGGTGAGGAGGCAACTGTGTTAGTGATGAAGCACTAGGAGAAAGAGACGGTTGCAGAGATCATTGCTGATCGAGTCACTAAGGCATTAAATGCACCTATGGTGCTTGAGCTAGATGTTTCTACACTGAGGGTAAATGTTTGCAGGGATAATAAGAGAAGATTAAGTGTAGCCTAGTATGAAGAACTGCTCGATCGACTAGTGGGAACCAGGCAACTGCTTCTAGATATCTTTGATTTTTTGGACACCATTACTACAACCCAATTAGAGCTATTGGAGGCAAAGAGCAAGTGCCTCATTTTAGAAGGGCAACTTGAAACAACTTAAGCACATAATCAATGCTTAGCTATAGAAGTTGTCAAATTATATGCTCAAATTGCCGACCCTATTTTTATCAACCTTACATTAACACAAGATGAAGCTTTTCAACAACTTTAAGAATAGCTTAAGTCGGTTGAGGGTGAAATGGTAATGATAGTCTTCAATTAGTCAGTAGCAAAAGTTGCAACTCATGTAGTATGGCAAGACTTGATGTAGACACACTAGGAGAATGAGTCCTTGATAGTAGAAAATCATCGCCTTTGAAACGTTAATGCACAAAAACAACAACTAGAAGTATTTGTTTATCAACAATAGGAGTAGCTTGCCAAAGAAAACATTGAATTAAGGAGATTAACAAAGGAGAATCGTAATCTCTTCATGGAGGAGGTCTACATCTTGTGCCAAAAATTAGTCATCGAGATTGCTACTTGGAAAATGAGGCTTTGAAATTCGAAAAAATTAAAAATCATTACAAAGACCATGTTGGCCTACAAAAGGAGGTGAATGAAAAAAATGTCCAACTGGTGAAGGCAAAGGTTAATGAGGCCCTCCAACAACTCCAACAAGGTAGAGAAGTATGGCAACCTATTGTTGATGGGATTGATGCCTACAATAAGGTAGAAATTCGCATGAAGGAGTTGTAGATTGAAGAGATGACTAAATACATGGAGTTGTCCAACCTCTACTATGTAAACCTAGTAATGTTGACTATTGGATGATCATGGTTTGAACTTGAGAAGTGAGTGGCTAGCTTGTACTTGTTGTATGAGGCTGAGTTCAAGACTCATAAAGACATCAAGTAAAAGCTTGCAGTGGTAAATGTTGAACTCGAGGTTCTCAAGGCAAAATTCATCGACCAAAGATTAATCATGGAGAACCTGGCCAAAAGAATGAATGACTATTAGATGCTGCAAGACACACTTCAAGCATTCGACATCGAGTGCAAGTAATTTGTAGCCTAGTTTGTCAATGTTAAGGAGCTATTTCTTGTTTTTCCTTATTCTTGGGATGTTTCAACCCCAGCCCACATCCATGAAGCTACGTTGACCATGAACGATCCTAGGAGTAAAGAAGAAAAATGAAGACATTGCTTGATGCTTTTTGCCTTCCACCTAAAGTTGCAGTAGTAGCAAGATAGCCATAGCTACCTCAGCCACCACCACCTAGGACTATTTGACCTTCTCCACCAACTTCACACCATCAAAGAACATTGATAAATCATGTTTTTCATCACTCTGATATTGGGGTGGCCGCAATATTAGATACATGATATCGGGTATGTGATATCATGGCCCAAAATGCAATATCATATATTCGATATCGCAAGGTTACTCCTGGGTCGATAAATACAGTGCTCAGGTGCACAATTGGGAGAAATTTTTTAGTAGTCAAGTAGCTAAACTTTTGAAGTTTGTCCATTTGAAAGTTAAAATATATTCCAAGTGCTTGCAGTAGGTCTCAGTGTGAACAGATCTTTATTCAAGGATTGATGTACCTGAGTGCACCATTATGTTGGCAATAAAGACGAACTCTTTGATCCATTCCTTGCAGCACTTGAGATTTTCTTTCTTATGCATTTACATATTGTTATTTCATACAATTTACATTAATATTATTTCTTCAGAAATTAATTTTGATCAATTAAGCAAATTGTTAAATTACACAAGCATGACTCCTTCGAGCATACGTGTGACACTTGGTAGCTTAGAAACAACTAGCATTTGATAGCACAGCAGTGTTTACACAAAGTTTAGGATGTGTTCAGGAAGAGGGAACGATTACTTATGTTAAGCTAGATTAGACTACAGCTTACTTAGTAATTATTTGCTCTTACTTTTAATCACTATTACTTTTATTCTTATTCTATGTGAGTAATTCCATAAAAACACAAAATAATAAAAATATTATGCCTCAATCACACTTAACAATACAATTTCACTTCACAATTGGGACTAAGAAGACAACAAATGAACAACAGGATAAAGATGAAGTTTGGTATATACTCATCTGGATGAGTATATACCACTTTACATTCCTATGGAACCAGTGGTTTCACATTTTCATGCTTGGGGAAAGAAGACATTTTTGCAAAAAAATAAAATTATCAGTGTGCATAATAGTTATATGTTGTGTGAGAGTGATGTTGACCTTGAGTTCATCTAATGATATAAATAATATTCACTAATCCTAGATAGTGCATGTTCTAACAAGAAAGTCTTCAACAACAGTGCCAATGATGAGAGGCTCAGTACCTCCACACCCAACCATATGAATCACAAGTGTTCACACATGATCTGGTCAAATTCTATGGACTTTATAGTTTCCAACACACTAGTCTTCTAGGAAGTGAATCTTTCCTTAAGGCCATTTGTTGTCTTCCTAATTACACTTATGACATACACTAGTATGATTACATGTAATTGAGGCATCTGTTTTTTTATCATTTTTTGTTTTATAGTCTTTGTGCTTAAATAGAGAAAAAAAAAGGTAATTCAATGACTAATTTAATGTAAATAACCTATTGATCTCTAGCTAGTCCTAACATATGTATCCGATCCCACTTTCCATACACATCTTGAACCCACATATCCATTGTTAGGTTACCAAGCATTACGCTACTGGGCGTACCAAGTAATAACATTGCTAGCATCACCAAGCAAATACATGTTACGCTCGAAGTGATTATACTTATGTATTTAATCTATCTAACTTATCTTGCTTAATTATCTTAATTAGCTTAATTACGAGAAAATATTGAATAACTGATTAAAAACTTTAAATGCATGAATGAAATATTTAATCTATCTAGAATGCTACAAGGTTTATCAGAAAGCTCATCTTTATTGCCACTCACAATGTCATGGTTAGGTAAAATAATGCTCGAATAAAGATCCATACACTCAATGACTTCTACTACAAGCACTCAGGGAAAATATTCTAACTTTCAAATGGACAAACTACAAGAGCTTTATTACTACTATGAAAAATTGATTACGATAAATGCAACTGGTGAGCTTGTATTTATAGACCAGAACAAACCTGTACATCAACAGGACTGTGTTGATGCAATAGACTAAATTAATAGGGCCTCATCAACGGGGCCTCATCAACACAATTAACTACTTCGATGAGGCCTAGTCAATGGGACAGACAGAAACTCATTACTAAATGTCCCCTTTAACTAAGGCCCTCTCTCACTTCCTACTTCTCTTTTTTTTTGTTTATGAAATGGTGGTTGTTTTGTGGAAGCACTCGTGTCTCACAAGGATGGATCGGTCTTGAAGTGGTGATGCGAAGTCACTAAAAAATGCTAGTTTTGGTTTGGACTAAGGATGGATCTTCTCAAGTCATTTTAAACACAAACTCCACAAGGAACTTCTTATGACCTTAATCCAGGATTCCATTCCACCTTCTCAGTCATCCATCTATGCTTCCATAACTCACCTCATTGTCAATTTCTATGTTATGCTACAACATTAGAGGCAAGCTTTTAATTATGGGGGCCACAAACCTTAAGGTTTTTGATGAATTTTTTTGAAAATTTTTCTAACCTTGCCCAAAGAGGTTAATAAATACAACAATATGAAACCATTAATTCTTGAGAGTTAACCCTTCCAACACCTTCCTGAATGACTTATTAACATTAAAATACAAATAAAATAATGATTAAAATTGATTAAATTAGCCATAATCACAACTTAGCCAAGTGTAACTATCCCAAGAAGAGAACGTATTTCAATTGTTTCATGTTACACAATAATCACTAACCTATGGTCATGTTGTGATTACAAATGGTGCCAAGAACGAAATGACAGCAGGAGGGAGGACCATTGCAACTAAGGGAGAAATGATCCAAGACTAGAAGGGGCCAATAAGAATAGCCCTAGGAACAACTAAAAGCAATCCATGCAATAGGATCTCTCCAAGAGGAGCCCAAAATGGAATTTGTTCAGTAGATTCCTAAAGAAGAAGTTGAAATAGAATAATTGCAACATAGGGAAGCACCAGGACCCACATTGAGGTTGAAAGTAACACTAACACAAGCTTGCCTTGACACCGTCAAGCCTAGTAAAATCCAATGCTCAGTTCTCTAGGAACTAAACTTCGTGCCATTTCTAGAACATGCTCCAGCAGAAGTAAGAACACAATTGCAAACCTCTTCCATGTAGCTAATAATCACTTCCAATGGGGAGTGGTATATGGGAGAGACATACTTCTTTTAGAACAATAAAAGGGCAAGCTCCACAATGAATATCAAGAACATTTAGGTATCCTACTTAGCCAATGTTATTGCACAAGTTCTTGGGTTGCCTAACACAAAGACATAATTGATAGAGTTGTCAACACAAGCTAACCCTGAGGCCAAAAAGGAGTGGACTTGGCAGTGTTACAGGATTGACTGTACGGAATTTTTCATGCTCACACTGGTGAAACTCATATACTTTAAGATAGCAACCTATCACCTCAATCTGACAGTGAGGCCCAGCAAGGTGACTACCTTTTCCACCTGAGTATGCACCACTCTAAGTAGGGTATTTTTAGTGAATCTTTCATAATTAATCTATTTAGAGATTGAGAAGTGCTTCAAGGATAATGAAAATGGAAGGAAAACCTTGCCTTTTCCATGCTTCATCCATAAACTTTGCAAAAGGATAAGGATCATCCACTATGCAAATGACACAATTAGGCTTACTCCCATTACCTTGTGGCTCGAAATGATAAAAGAAAAGACATCTATCATGTCAAAAGAAGGGGAATATCAACTGCCACCTCCATTGCCTACTCAAGAGACAATGTCAAAGGCCCACGCAACCATTAAGAACTTGCGCAAAATCCGAGAACAGCTCTTACATGAGTAGGAGCAATGTGTAGGAATAAGTGATGTGGACCCATTTGTATATTGACTTGCGATAAGTCACCTTAATGAGGTGGCTCGAACAATTAGCTAGATGAAGAGAGGTGGGTCAATATTCTCTGCCTAGTGGATGTAGATGCCTACAAGATCAAATCCCAGTCCTCGAGAGGTGATAGTGTCTTTATATCAACACCATTTATTCCCAAAAATCTCTAGGAATGCTACCTTCTTTTCAATGCACTTGAAGGAGGGCAAGGAAGCAACTATATTGGTGGTGTAGCACCAAGGGTAGAAGATCATTGATGAAGTAGTTGTCGACCAAATTGTAGAAGTGCTTAATGCACTTGTGGCATCTGTACCAAACATATCTATACTTCAAGATGTGTAGACATCCGTAGGCACTGTCAACATAATGTTGAGTACAACCCAACACGAAGAGTTACTAGACTAACTGGTGGGGATTGGGTAATTGATTTTAGATATCTTCGATTTGTTAGACAACATTACTGCAACCTAGTTGGAGCTACTAGAAGCAAAGGGCAAATGCATCATCTTGGAGGGGCAACTTGAAATAGCTTAAACAAAAAACCAATGCTTGGCCATAGAAGTTGCTAAACTGCATGCCCATTTTGCTGATCCTGCACTTCTCAGCCCTGCAATAACTAGAGATGAAGCTTTTTAGCAACTTTAGGAATGATTAAAATAGGCTGAGGAGGAAACGGTGATGGCCATCTTTAACCAGTCCATAGTAGGAGCAAAAACCTACTTGGTTCAAAAGGAATTGATACAAATGCGTCAAGAAAATGAATCATTGATCATCAAAAACCATTGCCTACATAATGTTGATGTACAAAAACAACAAATGTAAGAATTCATCCATCAATAGTAGGAGCAGCTTACTAGGGTAAGCACAGAGTTAAGGAAATTGGCTGTGGAGAATCGAAATCTATCTATGGAGGAAGTTCAAGCCTTACACCAAAAATCTACCATTGAGATTTCCACTTGGAAAAATGAGACTCTCAAATTTGAAGGAGTCAAAAATCACTATAGAAACCAGGTTGGCTTACTGAAGGAAGTGAATGACAAGCATATTCAAATGGCTACGGCAAAAGTAAACAAGGCCCTCCAATTACTCCAATAAGAAAAAGAGGTGTGGCAACCCATCATTAATGGAATAGATGCCTATAAAAGAGCAAAGATCTGATTGAAGGAGTTGCAAATAGAAGAAATGATAGAATATATGGAACTGGCCAATCTTCGCTATGCAAACTTAGCGATGTTGATTGTTGGATAGTCGCAGTTAGAACTTAAGAAGCAAGTGGCCAGCTTGTACTTACTATACGAGGCCGAGTTCAAGCACCATAAGGACACCAAGCAAAAGCTTGAAACAACAAATGCTAAACTCGAGGTTCTTAGGGCACAATTCGCTAATCAACGATCAACTACCAAGAACTTAGCCAAGAGAATGAATGATTACCAGGAGCTGTAAAACATAGTTAGGGCATTTGATATCGAACACAAGCAATTCGCTACTTGGTTCATCAATGCTAAGGAGTTATTTCTAGCAATTCCCTATCCTTGGAATGTGCTCATTCCTGCCCACATTGGCAAAGCTATGTGGACGATGCATGATCCTAGAAGTAAGGAGGAGAAAATGAAGGCATTGTTGAATGTCTTTTGCCTCCCGTTAGAAGTTGTAGCAGCAGCAAGATAGCCATAGCCACCTTAGCCATTGCACATGCTTGAAGCTAGTGAAGGTCCCTCAGAACCTCAAGAGCCACTACCACTTGGGATTATATAACCTTCTCCACCAACTTCATGCCATTAAAGGAAGTGCCATCCAATTTTGAAGAGTCATCTCATGGTGTTCAATTTTGTGTCATGAACACCGCAATTTTTGTAATGTGTTGATCTATACACTTCGGTACTCAATTTTGTCAAGTCAATTTGTTAAGTATAGCCTCAGTCAATAACCCCATACCTTCCCAATTTTGTAAAGAACTCAAGGACGAGTTTTCATTCAGTCATGGGGGTATGATGAATCATGAGTGATCACATCGATTGGGCCCAGTCGACTAGGCCACATCGATGCATTATTTCATGCATCAACTAGGCCCCATCAACGCAGGGTCTGTTCTTACTTATAAATATGTGCTCACTAGCTGCATTTATGGCATCAGTCAGTCATAGTGTAGTGAAGCTTTTGCAGTTTTTCCATTTGAAAGCTAGAATATTTTCCTAAGTGCCTATAGTAGGAGTCATTGAGTGTACAAACCTTTATTTGAGCATTGTTATACTTGAGCACGATAGTGTGTATGGTAATACATACGAGCTTCTTAATAAACCTTGTAGCATTCTAGATAGTTTAGATATTTACTCATGCATTTAATGCTTTCAATTGTTTATTTAATGTTTTTTAGTAACCAAGTTAATTAAGTAAGATAAGCTAAATAAATTAAATACATAAGTATGATCGCTTCGAGCATAACACGTAATCGCTTGGTAATCCCAACAATGTTATTACTTAGTGCACCCAGTAGCATAGCGCTTGGTAACCTAGTAGTGGATACGTAGGTTTAGGATGTGTACAGAAAGTGGGACTAGATGCTTATGTTAGGACTAGTTAGTTAGTTAATTTAAATTAGTCATTAAATTACTATATCTCTCTCTTCAAGCACCAAACAACAGAAAATATAAAATGATAAAAATCATATGCCTCGATTATAGTTAACCATACCTTTGTACTTCACAAGTGTAATTAGGAAGACAATGAATGACCTTAGGGCAAGATCCACTTCCTAGAAGACTAGTGCACTGGAAACTATAAAGTCCATAGAATTCGACTAGATTGCGCATGAACACTTTATGATTTGTATGGTTGGGCATAGGGGTACCTTGCCACTTATCACCACTTTTTTCTTAGGCAGAAGAGAACGAACATTAAATAAATGTTCTTGGCAATGATAAAAATTATAAAAATAAAGAAGATTGTAATATGTAATTAGTTGAATGTAAGTGTTCCCACTTGCTTGCAATGCTAATTATTTTTTATGGTTAAGAAGATTGATTAAGAAAAATAGAAAAGAAAATAAAGACATCTATGAACTAGATTGTGTGGAAATAGATTCTATGTGCTTAATGGGATTGAGAAAGTTAACAATTAGCTACTAAGTTATTTATAAAATCAATAAAAGATTAAATAGTTTGACAAAACATGGAACTTTAGAATATTTTTCAAAATGGGTATCAAAATTTGGTGTTAATTTACAAATGATCAACATTGCATATTTATGTATAAATGATCCTATATCCATGGTACATTGCAAATTCAAAATATCACCCAGGTAAACAAGCAAAATGAAACAAGAATAGTACATAACATAAATGATTTGAATGTTGTGTTTTTGCATCACATTATTTAATTGTGAAGGGAAACTTTGATTAAGAGGTAGGTAACCCAAAATTTGAATGAACACATACTATGATGTAAAATCAACAACCAATCACTCTATCATCAAGAAGAATAAAATTAGGTATCTTATTTGCATCAACATCAATATAAGAAGGTATCACAGATTTATTATAGCTAGTATAATGAGAATAAACAAAAAATTTTGCATCAATGAAAATATAAATTTTAGCATTTGTATTAGTTGGAGAAATGATAATTGTAGAGAAATCAAATTTGTTAGTGAAACCTTTGAGGTCCACAAAACTTCAAACACTTAGCTTGTGGAAGGAAATCCTTGAAAAGTCACAATTCAAGATGTCTTAAGACATTATTGATATTTTAGTAGAAAACCAAGTTTTCCTATGTCACACCTCATTAAAAAGAGCTCAAAAATTAAGTGATTGGTATACACCCTAAGGTACAAGATTCAAAGCCTAGTATTAGCACCTCCATAGGCTAGTTTAAAGGCTTGTTGCAACCATAAATTATAGTGAATAAGTTAAGTACTTGCCAAAGATAGATTACTTTGCATAGTTTTGTGCTTGAAAATGTTAATTCAAAACCTGCTAGCAACAACCTTTATCATTTGCCCTTACTATACCCTTTATCCTGTGCCCTTACTATACCGCCAAGTAAGCAGACCGCACCTCACCAAAATAATGATAGCCATAAGTTTGCGTAGAAATTCATATAATTTGTTTGAATGAAACGTTCCTGCAATATTACCTAGATACCTGCCATGTTCGGGATAAAGGCCAAGAGAAAACTAAATGTGTGGGGATCTAGTTTTTGATATTTACGTGTTGCTTTTTATACGATCTTGCTGGAGCGGAAGAGATTCTATCCAAACATGAATGTGGGCAGGTTGAGTTCAGCAGCCATGGACAGCTCTGCTTTACCGACAACAATGGTAGTTCAGGTTGGTCCGCCCTCATTTCTTGGCTGCAACATTCCGCTATGCCCGGCCCAGCGTGAAGAATTTCCACAGTAATCCCAAAATCAGAATCAGACACTACAAATTCTCCACTCACTGTTCGACCCAGCTACAGACAGTTTCCGCTGCAGCGCCACAGCCCAAAACAGAGGGCCCGGAGGAAGAACCTGCAGACAGCCCGCTGAGGCTTCTGACAGAGTTGGAAGAGAAAAAGAAGCTGAAACCCCGAGCAAAAAAGAAAGATGATGAAAAATACAGCACCGTTCAGAACTCCCATGGATGATGAAAGACTGGCCAGAAGATTTCTCAACAGCCCGCAACTGTCTCTGAAAACTTTTCCCCTCCTGAGTTCATGCCTGCCCAACGACCTTCTGAGAGCTCCAGACCAAGCTTGGATGGAAGATAATCTTTTGGAGGCCAAGCAAGCTCTTGGATACCCTCTGGAAACCCTATCCGCCATTGATGAATCCAGCCCTGCAGCACAGCTTGAGACAATGCTGTACCTGGCATTTCAGCATGAGGGCATGGAGAGAGGCTGGAAGATCAGAAGCATCAGGGGGCGGGCGGGTCATTCAAGATTGGCTTTTTTGGGGATGTTGCGGAGTTGGGGCTTTGTGAGTTTCTGCTGCAGAGGTATCCCAGAGACGGACCGGCTCTGCTCAGAGAGAGGGCTTTCGGGATGGTGAATAAGAGGATGCTTCCCTGCTGGCTCACCAATGGAAGTTTAGGTAATCTCATATTTCACAGTGAGGGGATCACTAAACTTAATCGGGTGAACGGTTGAGAGAGAGCCTATCAAAAAGTAAGTTCAAATTTTCCTTTTCATTTGATTATTAGAGCATAACTGCTTGAAAGTTGCAGAGATTCGGAACAATGTTTATATTGCAAACAGTTTCATGTCTGATTAAGTGTTATCACGTAGAGTTCTGGCTTCTGGAGTGATTCGGGGATTTGGATGTGTTCTCAAGCAAAATCAGTTTCCCTTTTTTTGTTTCTCTGCCCTTGTGTTAATGTTTTTTTCCCTTTTTCTGTCTCTCTATCTTTGTGTTAATGCTTTTTAATGGTTAGGATTGGGATTCTACTAAACATGATCAAGTTATTCATATTTTGTTCACATTTTATGTTCCTGTGTTTGTGTTATTTCTCATATAAGGTAAGGTAATGTCGGCCTGATGAGTTTTGTATCCATAGGGAATAGTGACTTGTTTTCAAATTACACATATTGTCTTCACACCTTGTTTCTTTCATTAAGTATATTGTATTTTTCTGCATAATTTAATCATGGATTTATAAGTTTACTTTTCCATTATTCTTGATGGATAAATCAGAATATGCGCTGTCTCTTCTAGATAATATATGTGTTTTGTCATATGTTTTCGCTGGTTCTTTTTAGTTGGATTAAATAACTCAATCCAACAAACTACTTGCTTAGACATATCTATTTCTGATCCAGCTCTTTGCTTTTTTAATAAGTGTTCTTGGGAATAGTTTAGCTTTTTCCACTTGCTTTTAATATTCTACAAGGCACATGCATCATGGAAGGCTTGAAGGTGATGCTATGGATTTGAGCTGTAGCCTTCCTCAAACTTTTAAATATTGTTGACGTCTATCTGCTTGGTGTGACTTTTCTTTTGATGTTTGGTCGAAATTCTAACTGCCTCATGAATTTGAATCATAATGTTTGGTGGAAATTCTAACTGCCTCATGAATTTGAATCATACTTCTAATTACTAATATAGGTTCAGCATCCTCATATGGCAGGCCAAAATCATTTTCACGATCATGGCCTCTACCTACCCTATTATGCTAGTCTTTTCTTTTTTCTCTTCTATGTCTCCTTTCCTGTCCTTTGTTTTTATCACAATCTTTGTGCTTCTCAAGATTTCTCCTACAATTGCCATTAGGATGTCTGTTTTTATTTCTGTTTGGGGCTCTATCTTCCTGTTCATGTTTATTCTCATCAAAGCTTGGTGATGATGATGATGCTGAGCTAGGAGAGCCACGTCAACTTGGCCTTCTTCCTTCATTCCCTTATGCTTTCATTTTATGCTAAGTCGAAGTGCTACAATGTGATGGACTCAATTTCAATCTTTATTACAGTTCATGAGTATTTCCATGTATAGCCACTTGAATAAAGATTTCAAACAATTGACTTAATCACATGCTACAAACAGTCATTGTTTGTTCTTAAGACGATGAAATCAAATTGCAAGAGCTTCATTACCTATTGACCAAAATAGTGACATAAATGTGGCTGTTTGGTGGGCTATATTTATAGGGAAGGATTAATAGGAAGATATTGCATCTGCGACATCATTAGAGATTCTCTTGAATCTATTGGATAGAGCATTTTTAGAATTCCTAGTATGATTTAAAAAAAGTATTCATAACTCAAGGATTGTCCACTGAGTTGAACATGTGAACTACGGTTTTCATGACAAGGCTCTTATCACTAAGCTCAGAACTCATTGTTATCACATCCCTCTAATTACTTTATCCATTACATCATTATATCATATTCAATTTCATCATTATAATCTTTATTGTTCTCTTATCAACCTACAATCAATCATTCAACATGGAAAAGTCATGTACAACTTCATCATCATTACCATCTTTTTGTATCACATCAATTTATAAAAGTCAAGTCATTAATAATGACACCTATCTATAGTAGTTTTTGGCATGGTTATTTATTTTTCATAAAACCATAATGGACTTTTACTATACCCTAAAAATGACATGAATGAATTAAGTGATTGAACAAAATGCCTTTTCATCCATCCAATGTTTTAACCATTAAATGTAAATTTCCCAATGTTGATCGAAGTGGAGATTTGGAATGCTAAAAATGCACGCTGGTTACTCTAAAGAATGATGTCATAAGAAAAGTTTTGGTTGGTTGAGCTTATTGCCAAAATTAGCAGTCCTTAAGTTGTATGAATCATCCCTTGATCAATCGAATGGTTTGATAGCTCAAGCAACTTGAGAGCTTGCCAAATCTCAGTTGAAAGAAAAATACATCACTCTTAAGGTTGACCAACCCGAATTGATGGAAAGTTTAGAACTAGCTAAATGGAGTACTCTTAAGGTCAATTGACCTTGGAATAGGTCAACAAACCTTAGTTAATGTCAGCCTATTGGGGGGAAACAGACAAAATATAAAAGTCAAAAGCCCCTCAAACATTGTGAGATGAGCAAAGCGTTAAGAAGCAAAGGTTGCCATTTGTCACCAAGGGTGGAGCGTGTATCCGAGGACATCATAGCTTTCATGGTTGTTGATGCACAGGGGGAGATGGATCATTGGATGAAGATTGGTATATCAGCAACAGTAAGTAAGATTGAAGAGAGGATCTAAAAAAGTTTGAATGTGTAAGAAAAAGAGCCGAGTTGAGAAAATCTATCTTTCATTGTATTTTGACGCCCTTATTATTGTATATCTTATATGATCCATTCTTGTACTGGATGCATTCTAATTTATTGTGAGATCCCAAAAGCATGTTTTCATTTTTCTTTGTTTTGAGGACTACTTTGAGGATTTTGCCTTAAAAAATCCCAGTTGTATGAAAGGAAGACTGTAAACCCTTGAAACCAGTGTTTGTTAAGGATTTGAAAATCAGAAGGGAACCCAAGGGTAGAAGAGATTGGATAGCTCTGCGGAGTAAACTAGGCCCAAGCCAAACCATCATAAATCTTGGTGTTCAATGTTTTTTTTTTAATGTTTATTTCTTGCATTCAGTTTTAATCATAGATCAGATGCACTTTACTCCGATTTTATTTGACTTAAATGATTTATAAAATATATTGATTGTTAGATTTAATTTAGGTTGTGCAAATTTTTAGCCAAGCACCCTATTTACCCTTGTTTAGTGTGACATTTGATCCACACCCAACACATCACATTCACCTTAAATTGCAATGGCTGAAGTCCAAACTGAGAAAAAAATGGTGCTAAAANAAATTGCAATGGCTGAAGTCCAAACTGAGAAAAAAACGGTGCTAAAATTTCATTGCACACGTCGTGGCAGTTGATGACTTTGATGAAGACTTTGATAAAACTCTGCGGTCCAACTTCCGAGTCCTAGAAAGACTTTGATAGATACACTCTGCTGAGTCTTCTCCTTTGCCCACAACATTTCAATACACTTGACATATCAACGGTGGCAACCCTTCATTTGAAAGCATTAAAATTTTTCCAAACCAAAGGTGCATATAAATTTGTTTTGGCATACCCATTTTTCACAAGATTAGAGTTCTCAAGCTATCCATGTGTATGACAATGGCATTAGCAGCAAAGCAGATAAGAGGAGGAGTAATGGCAGCAGTAATAGTACTGCTATTTGATGTTGCTTTACTGAGAGTTGCTTCTGTTGCTCTATCGACATCATATTCATCTTCATCTTTGGATGCAGATGTGAATGTTCTCTTGCAATTCAAAGCAGGAATTAGAGAAGATCCTTTAGACTCCCTCTTTAATTGGACTCGCCACAATGTACATGGAATCTGCGTTAATTAGGGTGGAGTGAAGTGCTCATCATCCTCGTCTTCCTCCTCTTCTGCACATGAACTCCAAGTGGTATCCTTGAACCTATATGCTTTATATTTGTCAAGTGTGGTGTCTTCATTTATATGCAATCTCACATATCTGTCTTAGTTAGATCTTTCATACAATGACTTGTTGGATCCTATCCATGGGTATTGATTTTCAAACAATGCAACGCCCCATTCCCCAATCTTTCATAAACATATCTTCTCTTGAAAGCTTATTGATTGTGGAGCTAGAAGGGAAATAGCCTTCAATCATATCTCCTTGGCTCCTAAATTTCACATCTCTTCTGGAGCTTGGAGCTTGTGTTAGGTATAAGAAATTTAAAAGGGGTATTCCAGGAGAATTAGAAAAACTAAGTTAGCTTTGCACTCTAAGTCTTTACTGGGGGAACGCTCATGGCTTCTCAAACCCCATACCATCTTGGGTGGGAAATATGTTCCATCTTCAGAGCCTACAATTAGATGGAGGAGCTGTTAACAACAGCAACAGTATCACACGGGAATTGGGAAACCTTGCCAATTTGAAGGAAATGTATTTGAGGTTTTGTACGTTGAGTGGAATTATTCCATGCGAGCCTGGAAATCTCAGCCACTTGCAACAACTTGATTTGTATTTCTTCAATGGGAGCAGCACAATACCTTCATCTCTAAGTAAATTAGCACAGCTTGAAAGCTTGCATGTGCAAGGATACTTGGAGGAGATCGTGCACGTGGCAAATGAGAACTACTTCACAAGTTCAATGCCGAGGGAGTTAGGAAATCTTCCTAAACTCAATGGGTTGGAATTCAGTGCAATGAAGCTTAGGGAGGTATCCCGCAAGAGCTGGGAAATCTTACCTACCTGTCATCCCTCGATTTGAAGTTGGACATCCTGAGTGAAAGTATCCCATGTGAGCGGGTAAATTTGAGCCGTTTGCAATACCTTTATTTGTCATTTGGCAATGGAAGTGGCCAACTACCCTCCTTTATTGGAAAATTCTCACAACTGCATACCCTATCCTTCCATGGAAATTACTTTGCTGGTTCCATTCAAGAGGAGTTAGGAAATATGAGCAAACTCGTAGAGTTAATCCTGGACACAGAAAGGCTAGCGGGGAGTATTCCATCTGAATTAGGAAGGCTTGAACAACTTACCTCTTAGCTTATAAGCAAATTCTATTACAATTCCGTCTGAACTAGGAAGCCTCAAGCAACTGGCCTCTTTAAACTTATTGACAAATTCTATTACAGGCACTATTACAGACATATGCCAGCTGAAACAACTTCAAGTGTTATCCTTATTTACTACCACTGGTATTCCGTCCGCAATACTAGACTGCATTGGTAGAATGTCTCAATTACTACAATTGGAAGTGTCCAGTAGTGAAGTTCTGAAGGCCGTTAGGAATCTTAAGTTATTGCCATCACACAATATGCAAGCCTTGCCAAGAGGATTGTGTTCCTTAACAAACTTGCAATATTTAATGGTAGAGTATTTCAGAATCCATAGGTAATTTGACACAATTAAGCCATATACGCTTAAAAGGAAACCAGTTGAGCAGCCAAATTCCCAACAGCATTGGAAATCTAGTACATTTAGAATTCCTAGATGTTTCTCACAACAGGCTCACAGCTAGCATACCTGCAACCCTAGCAAACTGCAAATGGTTGTCATCCTTGTACATGGAGAATAACAATTTCCATAGCATGCTTTTTGTAATTTTTCTATCTTCCATGTTGGTTCTATTGGTCTGGACCTCTATTAAACTCTTTGATTACTTGCAAGAATCTAGTAATTTTAGATTTGAGGAGGCATATGCTAACTGGTTTTATTCCTGATTATTTTAAGGAGAATGCATAACCTCAGAGTTAGATTTTGGCCATAACAAGTTTGAAGGTACCATTCCTGAATGGGTAGTCAATTTCACAATGCTGTGGGTGTTGGACCAGTCCAACAATAATTTCCATGGCAATATTCTTTCCCATCTCAACATGCTCAAGCAATTTCAAAGCCTGTGGAATGGGAAAATCGATGATATGGTTCTCAAGATTGGCGTGATCCTTTTCTTAAACGAAGAGAGCATAGGAGCCCTCATTGCTTTAATATTGTTGAATTTATCTTACAATATGCTGACTGGGCATATACCTCTATCAATGGCAAAATTACAGCTTCTAGAAGTCTTGGATTTAAGATGCAACAATTTATCAAGGAAACTTCCAATGCAATTTCAGTCATCAGATGTTTTAAGTGTTCTGAATGTTTCTCATAACAACTTCTTGTGGTAGGATTCCCAAAAGCACACAATTTTCAACATTTGATGAAAGTTCACTTGTAGAGAATGAGTGTTTATGTGAATTTCCTACCAACATTCCATGCAAAGATGAAAATGAAACAAAGTCAACAAAACACAAGACAAAGACAAAGTCCAATCATGGTTGGTGGGATTGGTTTAATGAACATGTATCACTGGTGTCCTTTGGATTAGGATTTGGGCTATCATTTGGTGGCATAATTGCTCTGTATTTTTATTGGGATGCATTTTCTCGGTTCTTTGGAACCTACCTTATTTGGATGCAATCCCCAAAGTTGTGAAAATTAGTCAAGTTTGTTTTTCATCCTTCTTGCATGTATCAGTGAGGGTCCTTGTCACCATGTTTTACCGAAATAATTTCAGCATGTCCTTATGCTTCTAATTGTACTGCAGCACCAGTGCATTGTAAATCTTTAGTCTATCTGTCTATGCTTTTGTTAGTGTCTGAAATCTCCTTGTAAAAATGTATTTGTTTCACTTTCATCTTTGCAATTGCTTGTTCACAGCCTTGTAAAAATGTATTTGTTTCACTTTCATCTTTGCAATTGCTTGTTCACAGGACACTGCTGTTGTTGATTTAGTTTGACAATGAGCAGTGCTGTCAAGATTTGTAATTCTGAATTTCTTTTTCTATATATATTCATATGCAAATTGCTTTCTTATGTAACTGATAAATTGCAAAGAACTGCTGCTTATTGTTGTTCCATTGATGCGTATTTCAAGGCAGGACAATTTCTTTAAGGTAGTTCTTGAGGATTTTCATGGCAGTTTGTATTTTTAGAGAATACAATGGTTGAGAAAATGGAATATTTTTTGTTAGGAAGTGCAGCACAATCCTAAGCATATTCACCAACTAATCCAGCAAAGGTTTTAACACGGTTTTGGTCTAATGCAGAAAGTAGGAAATAATTTTATATATATCATATTAGATCTAAATATATAATAAACTAGATGCAAAAGCCCACTATCTTTTATCTATTCCAATTAAGTATCAGAGTGTCATAAACAAACTTTACTTACGTTCACATTATCTTAGAATTGAGAGTGGAAAATAGATTCAGTGGGAGCCCTTGAAGATGAGTTGCATGTGTTTCTTTTCTATGTTGTGACTACCCATTTGAGAATGTTGCAGCAAAAAACTAATATGATTTGTTTTTGATGATCTATCTCAAAATTTCATAAAAAAGTAATATCTCTCCAATAGATCCAGTGTGTCTTCTGACCTCATAGAGCTTCAATTTCAGTTTCCTCTGTTCATCAGCTTGGCATTGCTGGCTACTCTAGTTCTGAAGATTTTTGAATCTGATGCCGATGCCGATGAGGAAATCATGCCAGCACTAATAATGCAGAAGTTCAAGGCTCTTTTTAGTTTTCCCTGATTCAATTGCAGCCTTGTCATTGTAGAAAATCACTGATCTATCAGCACTGTCTCAGCTCAGCAAACAGATTGACATGGATGCTTTTGTAGCATCTACAATTGCATATAAGTTGGTTTTGTACTTGAAGTAGTCAGATTGGTGTGTCGGTGTCCAAATGCATTCAGCGTTAGGAACAACAAAAATGCATTTTCCAAATCCAAAATGCATTTTCCAAATAGGAGGCAAGCAGATATTATATACATAATAACAACAGAGAGTGTCTTGGTGGGTCAATGTGGTTATGGATTGAGCAAAAAATATTTGTTTGTGAAGTTAGGATGGTATTGGATGTTTGAAAAAGTAGAGTGAGCTTAGTAGAAGTAATTGAACTTATAATTGGCACAAGCAAAGGTGACTTAATGGTTTTGAGAGTTGCTGCTTCAAAAAATGATCTCCTTTCCTAAGTTAAGGTGTATTACCCAAGGACTTAGCGGAAGAATGTAATTCTTGATACATGTGTAGGCCAGACACTTTGACCTGTGTCTCTAAAAATATCAATTATAAATGTGCATGAAGCCATAAAGACTGTAAGTCATTTTATTGAATTTATCTTTGGATTATGTCCTTTATTCAATAGATCCTTGCCTTCCAAATTGATAAAGCATTTTGCTTCATAATGCACACCGACTGACAGTTTTTCAAGGTACTGTGTTTTCCAACATTGATGGAAACAAGAGCAGAGGGTGTAAGCCCTTTGTGTGTGATATCATTTCTTTTATATTAAATATGCATTCAAATTTGAAAAAAGAAAATATTACTAATTCTAGCATAAAAGGTTTCATGTCTATCACAAAACTCAGAAAGTGGGAGAAATGGTAGACTTACTTGCTCCTTGTATTAAAGTTCATTTGTTCAGTTTTTATACAACATTGTGATCAAATTAATAAAATTACTAAATATGTTAGGTTCAAATAATGTTAAAATATTAGAAGAATCATTCAGAAACTTAATTCTCATCTTGCCAAAAGAGGTTTTAGAGTTTCCAGTTTCTAGGGGAGGTCTTACTAGAGTGTCAGTACGTTCTGGCTTAAGAAACAAGCTCCTTATTACGACTCCAAATGATTGTCCGTACATTATGTTAAAATATCATCATCATCCTAGCCTTGTTCCAGCACGGGGTCAACTCAACTCAATTATGTTAAAATATGGTTTGAAAAAAAAAA